>JAHWFP010230263.1:9146-19742 GCA_023313725.1 Lithobius niger | reverse complement strand
CCGGAAGTAGAAAATTTATTTAAGGGGGGCACCCCTTAATGATCTTAATATGTGGCCCCCTTCGTGGTGACCAACGGTCGATGGTTGTTTGGTGGATAAACCAAATCATGCGGCTGTAAACTCTACTGGGTCGATACTTTTGACTCACCCTGTATAGATAACACGTTCAATTGCATGAACCGACCCGATAGTGGTGGGTCCCCGTTGTAAACCTTTTAACCAGTCCAGATTTACATATGAATATCAGTGTCTTGCAAGCTGATCGGCAAGAGGACAGGAGTGAAATCTGAAAGATTGCACGGCCTTATAATTTCTTTCGAACAGTATCACATTAAGAGATTTTTACCCTTGACTATTCAGCGACTAATTTCAAAAATTAATTTTCAGTGTAATTCTAAAAAAAGAATTGAAATATCCTTCAAATTTATATTTTTTTATTCTTATGTAAGCGTCTTAGATTGTCAGTAGTTTTAAGCCATTTGCATGATAAGAGCTGCCGACCATACCTTGCTCCGATAGTTGAAATGCGGCCGCTGGTTACGTCGATGAAATTTTCGTAGCGGTCGTCCCGAGAAGTCTCTGTAGAGACGAAAAACTATCACTCTCTGGTCTGCGCCGACAATATATTTTCGTGATTCAAGGGGCATGCTATTTTTCTCGATCCTCCACATCAAGTACGGGCCCCCAAAGGGTCAAGCGTGCCCACTACCCATTTAATGAGAATTCCGAAAAAGGTTTATTTTCACTGCACCTTAATTTAGGGTGCAGTGAAAATAAACTTTTGTCGGAATTCTGTATAGCAATAGTGTGGAAAAGTTGTCTTTTAGCATCACTATCACACATAAAAAATTTCATCACTCTACCATGATGTCTTGAAAGTCCACCAGGGCCTTCAAGTTTAACATTGTTTAACATAGGTGAAATAGCCGAAAAATGAAAAATTATTATTTGGCCGGTTTTAAATTCAATTTTATCAGCATCTAGTTTCATGCTCGCAAGAACCAACTACAAACATGCCAGATTCACAAGGAATTTAATTTTTGTTAAAGAAATTTGGGTATAGTTAGACAACGAAAATGGCAAAAAATGGCATTTTAGCTTATTTTGGCCCATAACTGTTCAATACACATTATCGTGCAAGAAAAATATTTCCGCTTCGATCCGCTCTGTGAATATCAAATGAGACAATGTTAAAATTAAATTTTAAAGCAGTTAAACTATTTTTTATTGTATTTTTCAGCTATTTTGCCTATGTTAAACAATGCTAAACTTGAAGCCCTGGATTGTGTGATAGTGATGCTAAAAGACAACTTTTCCACACTATTGCTATTCAGTATTCCGAAAAAAGTTTTTTTCACTGCACCGTACTACCCATCCCCCCTACGGTGCAGGACGCAGGTCCCCACCACCCCCCCAATTGTAAAATCGGCCTCCTTCCAGCTACAGGATCTGGGGGAGAACTGTAAGCTCCCCCGGCGGGGTCCGGGGCACAGCCCCGGAAGCTCACGCTTTTCAATCAATTTCAGTGCGATTCGTGGATGGTAAAGAGTACGTTTCCAGAACATTTTGCAATCTACTTTATTTTGATTTTCGACCCCGTTCCCCATTGACCCAACGAAATTTACAATTTAAAAGTTTACTGGTACCCCTCCCTCCCTTCGGGACCATTATTTATCAACGAGGGTGGGCTGGCGAATTGTCGGCATCAATATTAAAAAAAATCATGACCCCCCCCCTCCTTTGTTGTTAGTGAATTTTATTTGCCCCCCAACCCCCCCCCCCACAAAAAAAAAAGTTGTATTAAAAATGTTCATTTCATATCTGTGAAATGAGTGTACGAAAGGTACTAGGCCAATTTTGATACGTTGTGGGATATGCCGAGCTAAATAAATTTATTACATTAACATTCTGCAACTTGCTGTGCACTTCCTTTCTCGCATTTTTACCCTGCCCCTACCCCCTTCTGATGGCACCTTCAAAACAAATTTTAGCCCCCCTCCCGGGCCCCCCTAATTTTCGCCGGCCAACTCCCGTTGATAAATAATGAACGGCCCCTCAGGTTTTTTGCATTGCCTCTCCTCCATGTCTCCTTCATTCCCGACCCCCCTTCCACCCTCCCTTTTCATTTTTGCGGTTGCATGTTTACGTGAACCTAAATTGTTGATCCTCAAATTGTTGCGTTTTTTGTTCAAAGCAACACAACTTGAAACCCACGCCATTACACGCCAGTGGGTGGACAGCAGACACGACAGATCAAACCGTAGCAATCACAATAAAAAGGAAGCGAAAAAAGCCAACATATTAAATGACCAGTATTAGAGCTCGTATCCCCATACTCACAGCTGTGAAGATACACGAATAAAAATGGCTAATTTTTCCGCGAAAATGAACATGGCAAAATATAATAGAAGTGATCATAGAAAGGGGGGAGGGGGGAGTATTAGCATTGGGGTGGGTGATTTGAGTCACAGGACGCGCTGATTGAGTGAGCGAAGCGAATGAGAATCTGCGTTTATTACTCAATGTGTGCAAAAATTTTAAGCACTTAATTCAGTCGAACATGGACATACTCATGAGCTACCTTACATAAATCAGTGTTACAAACGGTGCATTCAACACCACCCGTGCGTTACGGGCTTCAGCTAGTACAAAAATAAAAAAATTAAAATAAGATGGATTCGTTTTCGAAACCAACTATTTGTTTAAGCACACGGAACTAAAAACGTGACGTAAGAGACGATTTTTTATATTTTTTGTTGGCTTCGCCTATCTCGGATAAAACTTCCGACTTTGCCCCGGTGATAACGCTGCATTCGGTCTTTGTTGGTGTCGGTTATGCCAGACTGACAAAATCGTTAGTGCGATAATTTCACAGGGAGCACGTGTGTTGCGTAAGTATTGAAGAGTAAGTTACCCCATTCTTTTCATTAATACGGATTACATTTCGTTAAAGTATTCGAAACCAAAAATTCTCTTTTTGGCCGAGAACAGCTGAACCAACCTTGCCTAGCTTCCCTGCAGAGCAAAATGAATGAACGCGTGACGCTCGACGCTCGGCGCGTACGCCAGTTCATGAGCAAAGCAGTGCGCGTGGACAGTCTGCTTGGCCCGCTCGTGACATCGTCAGGCTCAAGCAAACGCTCTTTCATTTCCAAATCAAACGCTCGAGCAGGCGCGTGAACTTGCTAATGCTGACCGCTACTCCGATCCAACTATGCTGTTTCACAACTTCCCCCTTCTACAACGGCAAGATTCGATGCCATTCGATGCCTAAACGGTTACGGATCCCGTTTTTACCAAATCCATTTCATCAACTTACTCCCGTTTTGCCAAAACGAAAGCAGATTAAAAGCTTTTGCCTAAAGGGCAAATCCCGTTTCGCCAAATCCCGTTACGCCAAATACCACTTCATGAAATTTTAGGCACACGAAATTTAAAAATACATTATTCCTGTGATAATGATCAAATATTTATAGACAAACCCGTTTTACAAAATATTTTTTTCCAAATTATGTGACTCGCTCGCGCTGCCGTGCTCGCTGCGGCTAAACGTATAATATCAGAAACCGCAACTAATTACAAATTCCTTTCAATTAGGCACGCTTCTTTAACATCTCCAAACTTACATTTTTAAAGAATATCTGGATTCTGCGAAATAGGATTCTACAAAACTGGAATTTCCGTCTGGAAAAATGGTAACCATCGTGTGGACAATTAACTATTCTTAAAAGAAAACTTTGGCATTGATCTAGAGACGTCCAAGCATTCTAATCCTATTCTAATCCTTATCCTATTGTTGTGGGATAAGGACTGCACGAGTAACCCCTCCGCTAAATGCAGAAAACACGGCCGCTACGAATTTTTAAATGTGAAATCCGAAACGAGCTGCCCAGGGCTGGCTCTCTTTCGGCGCGCGCCGTGGCGCGCCCGGGCGCGAGACGAATTTAGTAGTGTGAAATCAGTATTACAGTGGCACTATCACCGATTGAAATGAGAACGAAAATACCGTGGCGCCATCTAGCGGCAATGATATTGTTAATCTTTAAAGTTTGCTCCCAAGTGCACGACGACGAATCAAATTTTCACTCAATAATTAAGGATGTCGTGGCTTGTTTGTTTCGTTAAAAGATATGCCGTTATGCGTTCCTTCGCTTGGTGCAAGCAATTTAGAGCTAGATGGTACTACATAGCGCTAGATGTTGTCAGATTTCGTTTGCTTTCAATCGGTGATAGCGGAATTTTAACTTAATTTTAACAATGGGTTTTTTTTTCTTTCATTTCAGATCTAAAAGAATGGCAAGATCAGCGGAAATGGTGGAAGTTGTCAGAAACCTCACAACGATCATACGGGAATTGCAAAGACTGCCCTGGAACGAGATTGGTCAAGGGGCCAAATACTGCTTGCATTTCGTAAGAGACGCTCTGCCTGCTTGGAGGACACTTTTCGACGACTGGCTGAAAGGGTCCGAAGATGACGATGCGGCCAAAAGGAAAATGGCGGAAATCCAACTTGCAGCGTACACCTGCGAAAGGTGTAAACGACACAGAGAGTCCTTCGAATCGATATCCAAGACCCCAAAATATGGTGGTGGAATTACAATGACAGATAGCGACGTGGAACGGCCGTCAGAATTAGCGGACAAACTAGTTGGCGAGTTACTGGAACTATGCAAGTCTGTGTTGCATTAGCGAAGAGACCTTTTAAAATGCCATCTTGGACGAAATTGTAAAGGATAAGTGTTGGAGGGGAACAAGTGTTCCCCCCCCCCTTCAATCAAAACCTGAAGGTTAGAGTAAATTTAGTAAAAGTAAACAAACAAGGCATTCATTGCAATTAACAAAATTCCGAAGAATGGTTTTTTTTTTTAAACCTTTGACAAGCGCAGTCTCACAGAACTGCTGAAACTAAGTTTTACAGGATTCAGAAGGTCGTACCGCAAAAGCAGTTGATTCAGTGGTCCACCTAAAGTTACTGACAGCTCGAAAATGTGAGTTTTACTGAGAGGTTGCCCGAATGAAGTTCACATTTTTTAATCTTATGGGCCGCGGACAACGCGTGGTTTGTCGGTGGAAAGGAATCTGATGTTGTACTAGTTGATAGGTGACGTAGCCACGAGATGGATCGGTTTTTGAGTCCAAATGTATTTTACAAGTTTTCTAAATGACCTGTCCTTGATGTCGGACAATGTGAAAGAAAAAATTTGCATACGGGAAGACGTTAAATTAAATTCGGTTCTATTGTGTACGCGGCCTATCTTGAGTCCTGTAGATATTTTATGAGCGGCTACGTCTTCCTGGAGGGAGCGGCTTTAATCGACGGCCGCCATTGTTTTTGTAACCATCTTGGATATCAACAAGGCACTCTGCTACCAAAAACATACAATTGATTATCTGTGACGTTCTGGGGCGAACTCAAGATAGGCCGTGGACACTATAACCGGATAGGCTAAAAAAATATAAGTCATATTTATGGCAGTGCTTGTATCTAATTGCAAATGTAAGGTTTTACACAATGGCAATAAAAACTCAAATATCAGGTTCTCATTTACAGTGTCTTACCAAAGTTTCAGACCTGTGTGTGTGTGGTTATGATCCATCTCACTCATCACTTTAATCCTATCATTAAACTAGCCACGTGCATGGTCTAATTACAAGTTGTTAACTTCAGTCACTACACTCACCTGGTCCTTTAAAGTCCAGTTTTTTTGAGCACAAGCCCTGCGTGGTTACCATTCCTTCAGGGGACATAGATAAGCTCAAAGCAAAAATTCACTAAAGACCTCCCAGAATTTCGTGACAAGGTTGAACTTGATGAAATTACACATCACTTATCGGTTTACTATATGGGGTATTCGACTAGACCCACCATTATAACTTGTTGACATGAATTGATGGATTCCATGTAACTAATGATATTATTCCGAAAAAGCATTAAAAGTTGAGTTGTATGTGCTACATTTCCGTGCTGTCAAGTCGAGACAAAGTGCTTGTCAGTTTTTATTAGAAAAGTAAAATACATACTCTAAGGTGATTTCAAGCGAAATAGATAACGGCTGACTAATTGTCCGGGGAAGAACTTTCGGGACGAAGTGTCTCCAGATGAATTTTCTGGGAACTAACATCCAGGAGACGAATTATCCGGTTTGCTCTTGAACGTCGGACCTCGACTGGCTCATCTGACATTTTTACTAAATATCTGGCCAGCCTGTTCCCCTCAAATTTTTAATTCGGCCAAGTAGGATTAAAGGCACATAAATCCCTCCGTTCTGGCCACTTTACTCTGCGTCATCTACGCTAAAATATAGTTCAAACGACCGCAGCGCGCATTGCTCTACAACACTAGTTAAACTCATTTCGGGGCTGCGGCAACGTGACACATCGTACGACCAAGTCGCAAACATGAGCGAAGGATTAATTATCCTTCCTCCAGGGCCGCGGCTTGCCAGCGATGTGGCGGGAGTTAAATACCGCTCGGACCGAGCCGTTTAAAACATGCCTAATAACTTTCACGCGCTACAACTGACATCTGCATCGTACCCTTAGACCAGCAAATGAAAGGTAAATCAGTTTATATAAAACTATTTCCGGTAATGTATCGAGTGAAACTGTTAAAATATACCGGAGGGAGTTATGTGCCTTTAATTAGTTGGCTTAATTTGGGTGTTACCTGCCGAGAGCATTCCTTTTGAAGGATGTCAAGTCATTCTGGTCTCGACGGGTCCTTTTTAACAGTATTTGCACCTATCTCCCCAAAGCATAACTTGTGAAGGATTCCCACTAAGCCTTTTGACAATGGGAAGCCGTGATATAGAAAGTCAAGCTGTATCGCCAAGTTAATGCCACCGAGTAATAGGCAGAAGGTTAAATGAAAAACAAAAAAAAAAATACATGCAGCGCAATATTCAAGTATGTTGTTCACCGTTTGAAGACTCATTTGGCAGGATTAACTTGGCAAAAGCTTGGCGCTTGATGTCACGACTTCCAACATCCAAAATGCTTAGCGGAAATCCTTTGCAAGTTTCGTTTTTGGGATACAACACATATAGTTTTGGACCAAATTCGTAAGGTCCATTTTTTCCTAGCAGTTACGAGGTGAAAAGCTGAAAAAGCCAGTAATAAGGTCAGTTTATTTTTCGCCGTAAGTTTATGTTTACGTGCATCTTCGCAATTCTTTATTTCTTGTCGTTATTGCCTGCTGCACATACGGACGGCATTGTTGTCGGAGAAACTGTTGTTTTGCGCAGTACCGTAGCTGAGAAATCTGGGGCCCCCTGCAAGAAAACATCTGGGGGCCCCCTGCTGCAAAAAAAAAATCAGGGGCCCCCTATGTTATGTGAATTCAGAAATTATCGGTACGGTGTCGGTGCCAGCTATTTCTTGTAAGCTACATTATTATCATTTATCATGAATTATACAAAGAACATTTTTTTTCGGTATTTTTATTTTTTTTTGTCTGGGGCGGGGGGGAGGAGTAAATGTTAATTTTCGCTTAGCCTTGCATATCTTTAAATTCGAGTTGCTCCAACACATTCCAAATCAAAGAACTAATACATGAATTGTAAATTTGAATTGCAAATTGCATGAAATACGGACAGGAGCGTAGCGAAGGGTATTTTGTTGGGGGGGCAGAGAGGCAAAATTTACCGACTTTTCATTCAAAATTAGCTTAAATTTGCCGACTCACCCACTCCAGCTAGGGGGTCTGGGGGAGCGCTGTGAGCTCTCCCAGTGGGATCCGGAAGCTGACGGATTTTTAGATATTCTAAGACCTTTTTTTTGGCTTCAAACAATATGTTTTAGACATTTCTAGGCTCCATAAAAGTGAAAGAAAATGTATGAACCGTAGGAAAAGAGCTTTTTTAAAAACAGAGAAAACTAATTTCCCTGCCGTGACTAACGGCGAATACAGAAAGTTGGCCTGAGAGGGGGCCGAGTTACCCAAAAAATCAAAGGAAATTATTATTATTTTTTTTTTGCTACAGCCACGTAGACTTTTGAACAGGAGTACCACCCCTCACACCTCACCCACCCAACACACACATAAACTTACACTATCCCTTATTTCGGCCCTAGTGAAGTCTCATGAAGGTCATAGGAAAAATGGCAGGTGCTCCAAAGGGTCAAAGGGTGTTAGCGAGCGTTAACCGCACCCGATCATCTGCCCGACGCAGCCCTGCTTGGCCAGTAGTGGCGCCAGCTAACTCCAGGTAGGGGGGCAATGATTCCCTGACCGAGGGGGTGGGCAAAGAAAATGAACATTTTTTTTTATTGAAATATGATCCACTTTAACAGGGGTCCGGCGAAACTAGTTGGGGGACTGGGGGAGTGCTGTAAGCTTCCCCAGCGGGAGCCCCGGAAGCCGACGCATTCGAGACACGTTTGCACCACATTGTTAAGCAAGTTTTGGATGTTTTTCGTAAAAATTTCAATAACTACTTGTAAAACAATGCACGCACGTTAATACGTTGTCTAATACACCTCTGTATTGTACACTAAACTAAGCAGTTAATTACGTACCTTTGTATTTGTATTGTGTGTAACAGAACTTCCGAAGCATTGTTGTTAAACAGTTGTAAACCCATCTAGTCGTCAAACACCGGTTCTCGTCAGATCCCCGAAGTTAAGCAGCATTGGGCTGGATTGATACTTGGGTGGGTGACCGCCTGGGAATCTGGCTGTTGCAGACATAGGGCCTTAGGGCTTCGGGCAGATGACCAGGAGTGGTTAACGCTCGTTAAACCCTTTAACCCTTTTTAAACCCATCTCAACACTGTTGGTCGGAGCACGGCACTGTTGCTCACTGTCTTTGTTTGGTTGTTTATCTTCTTGAATCTTCTGGTTCCTTCTTGCTCGAAGATGGTCGAGAGTTTACCGTTCCTTTTTCCGTCATACCAAGATGGATAGAAATGGAACATCATCCGCCACTCTTGATGACTAGCAGCTTCAGTTAATAGACGTCAAACGCTATTGATCTCTTCACCCTTTGGGTTCGTCAGTTCATCTTTACACTCGAGAAACCGTCGGACTAGTCTGCCTCAGACATGGCCGGGAGTTCCGCAGTAAGCCCGGAGTTTTATGAGCTCGACGTCATGTAGCACCGACGAGAAAGGTAAATAATCCCTATCGAGTTAAGCTTGGCCAGACTGACTCAACCCTTGAAAACTAGAGTGAGCCAGACGACTGTGTTCCGGACCGAACAGTTTTTTCCTCCTTTCCGCATGAAGCAACAAGAATAAAAATAGAGTTGGATCCTGTAAAGCCCATGTACTTTTTACTCCAGAACACCTACTCACCAGCAAGGAAGTATAGGCTATGCAACTCCTTTCCCTAAAAGATCTAGGACCTCTAACTGTACTCGTGTGCATGGTTGGCAACTTAGGTGCAAGTCCCTGTAACCCAGTCTCACCATAAGACCAAGTAGGCCTATAAGTGGGAGTGAGAGGCCGTTGGGATTGAACCACGCTCTGCAAAGGACTTTAAGGTGTCAAAGTGTACACGACCTTGGGCGCCTAAACGGCCGGGCATCCGCATTTCTGTTGGTAGCTGCCCTCCGCTGCAGGCAAATCGCCTGACAATATTTACAACCAAAATGGTAAAATGCTGCCAAGTTGAGCATGGTTCACCTTTCAAATGACCAAAAAATTCGCCGAAGTTAATTCCACAAACTTGTTTAATACCACTGACTTGTTTGGCACTGTTTTGGCACCGTTTGTTTAATCCTACCGACTTGACAATTGCTATTGGCGTGAAAAACTTGGACATTGGCTACTTTCGGTAGCAATGTCCCAATTTTTTCCTTTAACAACTGAACTAACTTTTTTGTGTGATTTCGCTGTTTTGTGGTATGAACTTGTGACATCACTCCTTTGAAAATCTTAACTATTTTCCATTTGGCATCCCTTTGACCAGTTTTGGTTTTTTGTACGATATCACTACTTTTTTTGTGGGGGGAGGGTAGGAGTAACTGTGCAAATTTACTTATCTCCTTTAATTTAAATGATGAGGAAAAAATAATCGCAAATGCCTGTATCCGTATACTGTGAGCAGGGTCGCCTGCTACTATTAGAAAGAGTTGAGCGTGCCACCTTTGGCAGACGTGCCATAGGTTCACCATCCCGGCTGAAGTGTTTTTCTCAATTTGCTTGCAGATAATCAGAATCGGGCGCCAAGTTATGTGTAAGTCGGAATTGCATTTTCGCCATTGTAGCGTACTGGCTCAACATGACTGCGGGGCTAAGTGTACGGTATTTGCTGGGTGAAATCGTTTCTTCGAGAAATTATATTGGTAAAAAAACATTTTAATCGGTCAAATTCTAATTTTGGGACACATCATATTTTTTAAAGTATCGGCTACAGTTAAAAAGATGAGCAAATACATTGGTTTTGTTGAATAAGAACCGTGAATCTTTTCATGGAATACCAATGTACACAGAATCAGTTAGCCAAACACCAGTTTAAATAGAATCACTTAAGAGTCAAACACCAGTTATGTAGAATATGTTAAGTGTAGTTTATGTAGATTATGTGAAGAGTCAAACACCAGTTTATGTAGAATCACTTAAGAGTCAAACACCAGTGTATGTAGAATCTGTTAAG
>JAHWFP010230258.1:0-13115 GCA_023313725.1 Lithobius niger | reverse complement strand
GTCCAAATTATTATTCTGTGCGATTAAGTTGTCGAATGTTTTGGTGTATTGATATCACTCCTTTGAAGGGCCGTACTAATCGGAACTTGGCAGCCCCTTTTACCAGTTTTGTTTTTTTATAAAATATCAGTCTTTTTTTTAATTGTGTATTGACTCAACTCAACCACCGTGCATATGTGCAATAACGTACCACGCCAACAAGAAATTGGTTTTCAACAATTTGGTGCTACCTTTTGCCTATAGGCCGAACCATTCTCAACTTAGTCACCTCTTTATAGGATTTTGGTTTGGTTTTAATTTAGTTGTAATTAGTTTTATTTAGTTAGTTTTGGCGTGTTGATATCACTCCTTTGAAGGGCCAAACCACTCTCAACTTGGTGGCCACTTTACCAGTTTTTGGCTTTGTTTATTTTGCTTTGTTTTTATAGTTGGTTTATTTTTCGTGAATTGGACGTGAATACAATTTATTTGCAACGTTGTTTAGATTTATCGTAATACACTAGTGTCTGTTTACGCACGCACGTCAGTATACATATTGTCAATGTCCGAACTTTGGCCGTCCAATGAGAGACGATGCCGACAATACTAACAATGGTTATAACAATATTTTCGTACTTATGCGCCGTCCCACCCCATCACCGTTACACCCCCAGGCTCCAAACCATAAAAGGCACGCAATTCGTATTGTACTGCACCCATTCGTCGAATTTCATAGCTGGAAGCCTTCCCATTATCTCTGGAGCGATGAATAATCACCCTAGTCGATTTAACATGGGGATGAGTAGACTGCCTAGCTAGGTAGTAACACATTTTCAATGTTATTGAGGGTCAGATTTGCATTGAAAGCAGCTTAGCTGGCATTCCTATACGAGTTAATTTTTGTCAGGTGGGTCATTGCTCTCGATTTCAGCACAATTTAAGTTTTTGTACCGCATTATTATTTTTCCCCAAGTACCTGAAATGTGCTCAACTATGCTTTAGGATATAAAGACACTGATGCTATGGCGGCACGCTACAATGGTTTACAATCTCGACAATTGAATTGATGTGATGTTTGTTGTGGTGTTTGTTGCCTAACTAGGCGTGACACACTAGCGTGTGTCTAGATTATTGATACCAGCCTATTCAAAACCCTCGCCTTAATAATCAAATGAAATTTATAAATATTCTGGATTCTCAGCTTACTTCTATAAACAGACTGGCCCTCTGATGAATCTTCCTCTTACTCTCATTTTTGTGATATCCATGCACTCAGCATCTGTGCCTGAAATTTAGAGCACAGCTCATGTGATGCATGTCTTTAAGAAAGGAAATGCAGCCGATCCCACAAATTATCGACCTATTTCCCTCACTGCATTTGCTGTGCAAATAAATGGAGACAATAATTCGCAGGCACATGTTGTACCACATACTAACCTATGACCTTATTAAACATCACCAGTACAGTTTTCTGCCAGGTCGTAGTTCTGTGCATCAGTTGTAACTCGCACTAGACAAATGGGCCAATGCCATGACCTGGGAATCATATCTGATGTAATCCAATTTTACTTCCAAAAGGCCTTCGCGTCTGTGGTACATGAGAAACTTTTTTTAAGCTTTCCGATTGCAAATTCGATGGAAAGCATTTAAATTGGATCTGGCGTTTGTCAAAAACTGTACGCAGCACGTTGTTATTGATGAATGTAGTTCTTCCCTGGCCCATGTCAGCAGTGGCGTCCCCCAGGGTTCCGTTCTTGGCCCACTTTTATTCATGTTGTTCTTAAATGATCTATCCTGCAATCAAACAATGCAGATCTGGAAAAGTTTGCTGATGATTTAAAACTTCAATCGTGATGGTTGACGAACATGATCACACTGCCATTTCACACTTAATGTCGAAATTGAGTACTTTTCAAACTGTGCAACGAGTTGGCAATTGCTGATCTCATGAGTCATGGAGACAGCAATCCGTATTTTACGTACACTCTCAATAACGAACCATTACCAAACACCTGTAAATGATCTTGGTGTTTGGATCAAAAATGACCTGAAATTGTCAATCCATTACATTGTGTCTTCGGCAAATCGATGGTCGGCCATTGTATATTGTGACAATGTTTTGGCCTTTTAAGGTCTATGTGAGGCTGTTATTGGAGTAAGCGATCCCAGTGTGGTCCCCACATCTCCTCAAGGCTATTGATCTCATCGAGTCAGTACAACGGCACTTTACTAAGAAATTGCTTGGTTTACGAAATATGAAGTACTCCCAATGATTAACAATTTTAAAAGTTGATTCCATGGAACTTTGCTGGTTAAAGGCAGAACTTGTACTGGTTTTTAAGGGTGTTCATGGCCTGCTCGATGTTTATCTTCCCCTCTTTGATTACTATCCCGAACACAGGATGCACTGTTACTGTTTTAAATTGGTTACTCAACAATTCCGACTAAATTGTCGACGCTTTTTCTTTGCTACAAGGGTGGTCTCTGTATGGAATTCCTTAAAAAATGAAACTGTCTCTGCAGGGTCACTTAGTATTTTTAGGCGGCCACTTGACGTTGAAGTTTTGACTCCCTTCCAGCTCAGACTTGCTTTGGTGACCTGAACTGAATTTTGTTTTTCTGTATGTTAAATTGTGGGTTATATATATTTTTTAGAAAAGATGTAAGTGGTACTAGTGACCGTTGCTTGACCTGTTTTGCTTGTGCAAACGAAGTTTTTATAATGATTATTTATTATTATTATTATTTTTATTATTATTATTTATTATATTATTATTATTATTATTATTATTACGTCATCATGATGGCTGCCATGTGGAGGTTGCAGAAATTCGGTGCAGAAAATGTGATGAATTAGGAGGGAAATTCAGAAGATATATCTGAACTGAGAAGTATTATTGACACATAAGACACCATAGAAGAAAATGACATGGTTTTGGTGAGTGAACCTCGTGAAAAACAGTGCAAAAACAGTAAATTATTTTGAGGCAAAACGATCGGATTTCGTGTTGTTATAAGGAAGCCATAAAAATCTGGGAGTGTTCGATTTGCATTCGAAAAAGAAAAAGTATACAACCAGTTCAAAAAGTGTGAAACCGGATTAAACCTAAGTGACCTAGACTGAACCCAAGTGAACCAAAACAAAACAAAGTGAAATTTTGAACATCTTTTCGGTTTTGTACTGAAATTATTCTAGAAAAATGGAAAATAAGACTGAACAAACAAAAATCTATAAACTGGCTAAATAGTATATTTGAAAACAAATACTATGTCAAGATGCCAAGGAGGTTGCGAGGGAAAATTAGGAAACCAAGGAGATTGGGTTACATGTGGAATATGTAACCTAAAATATTGCTATAAATGTGCAGGCCTAAAGCAGAACACATGGAAAGCCATGAATGATGAGAAGAAAGCCCAGTGGAAATGTAAACAAAAATGTAGACAGGCAAGAACATTTTCAGAATCAAACGAAAATACAGATGAAAATGAAAAAAAGGAAGATGACAAAATACCATCAGACAAGGAAGAAGATGAAGAAAATAATGAAGAGACAGAACAGCAAAAGAGGGAATACAGGAAAAGAATGGAAAGAAAAATTGACCTGCTTATCACGAAAATTGATAAACAAAGTATGGAGCTGGAAGACTTTAAGAAAACGATCGAATTTTTGAGTGAAGAACAAAAAGATCTAAAAAAGGAAAACCTGGATTTGAAAAACAGGATTCATGAAATCGAAACAAAATTACAAAACCTTGCAAATAAAGATGTAAGATATAGTGCAATAGAAAAAAAAATGGAAGAAATGCAAAGAAGTATAGCTGACAAAGAACAATACGAAAGAAACAGAAACTTGGAAATCGGTCAGCTTGACTGGCTAGAACACGAAAATATTGAACAAGTAATAGAAAATGTTGCAAGAAACTTCAACATACCCTACAACGCCAGTGAAATTGAAATAGCTCACAGAATACCTAATAGAAACAAAGAAAAACCAAGTACTGTGATAATTCAATTTAAAAATAGAGAAAGCAGAAACAGATGGTTAGAACAGAAGAAAAGAATTGTAACGAATGACAATGTATATAGGAATGGGAACAGAAAACGTATTTATTTAAATGAGAATATGACACCGAACACAAAACGACTTTTTTGGATGACAAAGAACTACGCAGCTGAAAATGACTACAAATACGTTTGGTTTAAAAACGGAAAAATAATGATGAGAAAAAACTCTGATACACAAGAAGTGAAAATAGTGCATGACGAAAACGATTTAGTGACAAGTGAAGAACCTTCGACTACGTAAATAAGATCTTTAGTAAAAAAGAACAGGTGAGAATTCAAATTGCAGAAGATGTAAAAAATTATGAAAATGTGAAACTGTTACATTTAAACATAAGATCTTTAAGATTGAATTGGGATACTTTTATGCAAAGTATTGTGGATTTAAATATTGATTGGGAACTGATCATATTAACTGAGATTAATATAAAAAAAGATGAAGTTGATTACTATAATTTGAAGGGATATGATAAATTAGTAATTACTAGAGAAAATACATCTAGAGGTGGTGGTTTGATGGTGTTTGTAAAAACAAATTTTGATTTAACCTACAATAAAATAGATCAGGAAGAAAATTGCATTCTTGAAATTGTAATACATGATAAAATCAATAAAATCCAAGATATGCAAATTGCGGTCATATATAGAAAACCAACATCAAACAAAAAAGTTTTTTCAAAATCTTTAAAAGAGATATTACACAAAAATGGCGACAATAGTATACATCAGATTATTATAGGTGATATGAATATCGACATACTTGACAAAAGTGAAGACTGTGAAGATAATCATGACCAACTAGCTATAGATTACTATGAAAACATTTTAGCAGAATTAGGATTAAATTGCAAGATAAACTCACCAACTAGAGAAGAGCTTGTTTTAAAAAATGGAAAACATTATCTTCAGAAATCATGTATCGATCATATATATGTAAAAAGTAAAATTGGTAAATCAAGAGGTGGAGTTTTGACAGAGAAAGTTGCGGATCATTATTAGACAATGAGTTGGATATGGCATCAAAAAGAGGATAAAAATAACAAAATACTTAAAAATGAAGCTAAAGAAGAATTATTACCGAGAATGAATAATCATCAAATTGAAAAAGAATTAAATCAAATAAATTGGAATTTTTTAAATGCTTTTGATGAACCACAAATAATTTATAACGAAATTATAAAAAGTTTCACAAAATTTATCAGAATAATACTGCAAAACAAAAGAAAAAATATATAAATAAAAATAAACAACGCAGAAAAGAATGGATCACAGATGACTTAGTAGATTGCATAAATAGAAAGAATAAAATGTGGAATGAATTAAAAGCTTTGAGAACTAAAAATGAAGAGTTACTAGTAAAATATAGAAGGGAAAAAAACTTATTGATAAAAAAATTAAAGAATGCAAAAAACAATTCTTTCAAAACAAGATAAATAAATTACAAAAAAGTAAGAAATCGATATGGGAAGTAGTAGATGAGTTAACTGGGAAGAATGATAAAAAACAAATTGATGATGAGATTGTAAACACTTTCAATGATAAAAGTTTAGACTATATTGTAAATGAATTTAACAAAAACTTTTCGAACCAAGTAATAGAACTGAGAACTATAAATAAACATGAACATGACATATATAAAAAAGGAAATTTTTCAAAAGAAATAACAAAAAAGAGGATTAAATATACGAAATGTACGAAACAGACTATGTATTTAGAAGAAGCAACAGAGAAGGAAATAATAAATATTATAACAGATCTAAATAATACACATGCGACGGGAATAGATAAAATAAAAACTGATCACATAAAACAAACTAAAGAAAATACTGCAAAAGCAATATGTAAGCTAATAAATGCAATGATCACACATGAAGTTTGGCCAGAGCAGTTGAAAATACAAATTATAAGACCAATACATAAAAAGTGAAATAAACAAGACCTAAATAATTATCGCCCAATTGCTTTATTGTCCATAATTGATAAAATTCTGGAAAAATTTTTTGTAAATAAAATATGGAAATTCTTTAATAACTGTAAAAATTTAACGTCATCACAATTTGGATATAGAAAAAATATGGAAACTAACGATTTATTATCAGAATTAAACGACCTAATAACAACAGGGTTAAATGACGGAAAATATATTGGAATTGTCTTAATAGATCTAAAAAAAGCTTTTGATACTTTTGATAAAAACATTTTATTAAAAAAATGTTATAATTTAGGTTTAAGAGGTAAAATACACAATATAATAAAAAGCTACTTATATGATAGAAAAACAATTGTACAATTAAAAGAAAAGAATAGTTTTCCAATTATAAGTAAGTACGGAGTTCCACAAGGATCTGTACTTGGACCCCTACTGTATTTAATTTATACAAATGACATTGTTGATGTTATAGAAAATACTAATATTTTCATGTTTGCTGATGATACAGCTCTGGTATCTATAAATAGGGACTACAATGAAATGATAAATAATTTACAACATGACTGTAATATAATAAATGATTACTTACATTGCAAACGAATTGTTTATAAGTAAAGAAAAGACATTACAAATGGACATTACAGTACCAAAAATGAAAATAAAAAATTGTACATGGATCACAAAACATTTTGGAAATTGTAAAAATTTGAATTATAAAAATCAAACTTATCCATGTAGTGAAAAATGCTTTAAATTGGAAAAAAAAATTAACAATGAAATACTTAGGAATTGAAATTGACAAAAACTGGACGTTTAAAATGCATATTAAAGAAACGGTAAATAAATTAAGAAAGTTATGTTCAAAACTCTATAGATTAAAAGAAATATTAGATAAGAAACAGAAAAAAATAATTTTTGATGCATGGGTCGTAAGTGTGATCAGATATGGCATTGAGATTTATGGACAGACTTCAGATTATCTACTTGAAAGACTACAAAAAGTTCAAAATAAATTAATTAGGATGTTGTTCGGGGATAAATACAAAAAAATAAAAACGTAAATACTCTTTAAAAAAAACAGAATTATGAAAATAAGGCAAATAAAAAATTTAGTTATTTTAACAAAGTATTACTTTGACAATAAATTTAAGGTAAAAATAAGTAAATCGGGTGAATCAAGAGCTGTAAAAAATAGTTATAAACTACCTGCATGGAAAAATAATTATGGGAAGAGAAGACGAGTGTATTTTATACCAAATTTATTCAATGAAATTCCAAAAGATTTATTAAATTGCATAAATAAAGATCTGTTTAAGAAGAGTGTAATTGAGCTCATCTTTCCTAATGAAAAATAAAAAAATATAAATTTAAGATTATAAAACTAAACGGGGGAAAAATATTGACTTATAACGCCATGAAAAGAAATTGTATAAATTGTTTATTGTATAAATTGTTTATTGTTTATTTACTGTATAAATTGTTTATTGAAATATTGAATTATGATAATGTAAAAAAAATGTATTTATGTTAATAATTTACAATCTACACATGAGTAGTTGTTGTATGGTGACGTGATTAATGTTTCTATTATTCAAAATTACTGTTATTAAACTCACACAAACTGTATTATTACAGTTTCGAGGGTTGCATTTTTGTAACTGTTGAAAAATAAAATTATTATTATTATTATTATTATTATTATTATTATTATTATACAATAATTATAATTCCGGACAACTAATGTGTATCCGGAACAAACCTCATTGAACCAGAATGAAACTTTTTACTTGAAACACAAAACAAAACAAAACTTTGCCAAAATAATAATATAATGTTGAACAAAAAGATGAATAATCACAATTAACAATGTCTCGGTGTGGTGAGTGCGAAGACAAATTGGGAAGCCAAGGTGATTGTGTGAAATGCGGCATTTGTAGTGCCAAATATCATTATACCTGTGCTGGACTACAACAAAAAACATGGAAAGCAAAAACTGAAAAAAAAGAAAGAATGGAAATGTATCAGATGTAGAAAGCCAAGAACTGCATCTGAGAAAGAAGTTGAAAATAAAAAAGGAGAGTGAAGAAGATGACACGGAAAATGATAACGAAGACGAAGAAGAGGAAAATAAAAACCAGAACGCAGAGGGAGAATTAAGACAAGAAATACACACTACTGATATAGAGACAAGAATAGAAGAAAGAATGAAGCGAATGGAAGAAAAATTAGACAAGATAATTAAGGCAAATGAAAAAATGGAAGAAATTATCAAAACACTAGACTTTTTAAGTCAAGAACAAACGGATCTCAAAAAAGAAAATGAGCTGATAAAAGAACAAGTCAAGAAGATAGAAGAGAAAATACTAATTTTAGAGAACAGAGAAGAAAGAAATAAAATTGTTGAGCAAAAGCTAGCAACAATGAACTGTGAAGCTAAAGAAAAAGAACAATATGATCAGAATAGAAACCTTGAAATTGGACAACTGGATTGGTTACCAGATGAAGATGTGAAAAAAGTGGTGCATAACCTTGTAAAAAAATTCAACATACAGGGGTTCGAAGAAAACCAAATAGATGCGGCACACAGGATTCCAAACAGAAATAAAGGTAAACCAAGCATCCTGATACTGCAGTTTAAGCACAGAGATAGTAGAAACTTGTGGTTGGAGCAGAGAAAACGTATTGTAACTAATGATAACGTGTACAGAAATGGGAATAGAAAACGAATTTACATAAATGAAAACATGACTCCACATAACAAAGAACTGTTTTGGAAAACAAAGACTTTTGCAAGAGACAATAACTAAAAATACGTATGGTTTTGAAACGGTAAAATCATGATGAGGAAAACAGGGGATGAACAATAAGTATTAACTATAGGAGGAGAAGAAGACTTACTGAATCTACAAACAACACAATAAGTTCGTTAATCATGTTTTTGAAAACTGAAAGCAAATGGAAGAAACTATAGAGAAAGACGTTGGTAAATGTGAAAGTGTCAAAATTTCACATGTTAACGTGAGAAGTTTGAGAAAATATTGGCATATATTACATAAAAAATTAAGTGATACAAGTATAAAGTGGGAAATAGTAATATTTACAAAAATAAATATAAAAAAAGAAGAAACATTATTATATAATTTAAATGGATATGTGCAAAAAACCACCACAAGAGAAAGTACAAATAGAGGTGGGGAGTGATGGTGTTCACTAAAGAAGAATTTGTCATAAACAGTATAGATATAAGTTATGACAATAACAATATAATTGAATTAGAAGTAAAAAAAAAGATGAGAAAGATATAATGAAAATATAAGCTGTATATAAGAAACCAAGCTCCAACAAGAAAGTATTCATAAAAAAATTAAAAAACCTAATGACAAATGAAAAATTAAAGGTTAAGTGCAACATTTTTATAGGCGATATTAACATAGACATATTAAAAAACCAAGAAGACTGTGAAGACAAACATGAACAAAATATAATAGATAAATATGAGAATACATTAGCAAAATTAGGATATGAAAAAAAAATTGACTCTCCTACAAGAGAAGAAATTATAATGAAAAACGGACAAAGGCACATGCAAAGGTCTTGCCTTGACCATATTTACATTAAAAATGAAAAAGAAGAAACTAGGGCAGGAACTTTAACGGAAAAAATTGCAGACCATTAGTTAACCATGTGTTGGATCTGGAACCCTTGGAAAAGTAATGATAAACTTGAATCAAATAAAAATATAGATAGTGATCACATTGTTGCTTATAGACATAAAAATATTATAAAAGAAATGAACGAAATAAACTGGAGCATTCTAGATACTATTACTTGCCCAGAAAAAATATTTCAAGAAATTAATATTAAAATTGAACAGATATATACTAAAAATAAAATTAATAAAACGATTGTAAATTAGATAAATAACAGAAAAGAGAACAAAAGAAAAGAATGGATTACAAACGAACTGATTCGAAAAATTGAAAATAAAAATAAATTATGGAATAAGATAGGGAAATCACTTAACATTGACGAAAAGATGATGAATAAATACAAACTAGGAAAAAATAAATTAATTAATTAATTAAAGAATGTAAACAAAAATACTATGAAGAAAAATTAGGAAATCTACAACAAGACAAGAAAAAAACAATTTGGGAAGTAGTACACGAAATAAGTGGAAAACAAACAAAAAATGACAACATTGATGAAGGTATAATGAATACTTTTAAAGAGGATGATATTTTAGAAATAGCAAACAACTTTAATAATACGTTTGCAAAACAAGTTCCTGATCTAAAAGATAGCTTTAAAAGGGAACATGAAGAGTATAAAAAAGGTAATTTTAACAAAAAGTTAAAAAAAAGAAAAATATAAAACCCAGAAAGTTACACAAAAAACAATGTGTATTGAATATTCAAGTGAACCAGAAATTGTATCTATAATAGATGAACTAAAAAATACTAAAGCTACAGGATATGATCAAATTCAAACAGACCACATAAAACAAACTAAAAATAACACAGCTAAAGCACTATGTATACTGATAAATAAAATGATTAATAAAGAAATTTGGCCTGAAAATTTAAAAATACAAGTTATAAGACCAGTATACAAAAAAGGAGATAAAACAAACAAAAATAGCTACAGACCAATAGCACTGCTTTCAATCATAAACAAAATAATTGAAAAATTCTTTGTTAAAAAGATAAGAAACTTCTTAGAAAAAATACAAATCTTAAATAGATTACAATATGGTTATACAAAAAATAGAAGTATAACGGAACTACCTTTAGATCTGAACGAAATAATAACAAGTGCACTGAATGAAGGAAAATACATAGGAGTGATTTTGGTAGATCTACAAAAAGCATTCGATACGTTCGACAAAAAAATTCTATTAAAAAAATGTGAAAAAATTGGACTAAGAGGAAAGATCTATAATATAATAGCAAGCTACTTAGATAATAGGAAAACAACTGTACAAATAAAAGGAAAATTTAGCAACGAAAAAGCAATTAACTTTGGAGTACCACAAGGATCAGTAATGGGACCACTTTTGTATTTAATATATTCAAATGATATCTTGGACAATATAGATAAAACACAAATTTTACTCTTTGCAGATGACACAATAATGATCTCCATAAATTATAATTATGAGGAGATGATGAATAATTTACAAAATGACTTTAACAAACTAAATTATTGGTTTATTATGAACGAACTGGTCATAAGTAAGGAAAAAACAATACAAATGGACATCTCAGTACCAAAAATGAATAAAAATATTAAAAAATGGATTATAAAACACCATGGAAATTGTATGAATTTAGAAACAAATACCAGGAACATAAAATGCTTAAGTGAATGCATAAAACTAGAATAAAGAAAAACTGCAAAATACTTAGGAAGCGAAATAGACTCAAATTTGAATTTTAAGTGCCAAATATTAAATATAATAACAAAGTTAAGCCAAATTCTACCAAAAATATACCAATTGAAAAATATACTAAATTTTAAAAATAAAAAAATTGTATATAATGCATGGATAGAAAGTATAATAAGATACGGAATTGAAGTATGTGGATTTGCATCAGATTATTTAATTGAAAGACTTCAAAAAACACAAAATAAATTAATTAAGATACTATTCAGAAACAATAGATAGTTAAAGACTAATGAACTATACAAGGAAATTAATATTTTCAAAATTTCAGAATTAAAAGACTACATAATTGCGACAAAAAACTACTATATAAACAAACATAAAAATAGTAATTGTAAAGAGAAAACAAGGAACATAAAACCAAGCTTTATCTTACCAAAATGGAACAACACATATGGAAAAGAAAAAAAATGGTATATACCATATATTTTTTATAAAATTCTGAAAAATGTGTTAAATTACCAAAATATAAGTGAATTGAAGCCAAAATTGAAAGAATTATGGACTAAACAATATACTTCAATTGTATAATAATAAGTTCAAAATTTAACAAACTAATCAAATTAGATGTATATAAAACATTTCAAATACTGAATAACATCATGGTATAATTGTTTAAATTTCAAATAACTAATAAAAACATGAAAATCAAGGAATGAGGCGAAATGTAGTTTAGCGTAATAAATAAGTAATATTTTGAATGAGATGTATCTTTGTTCTCACACAAGCTGGGACTCCAGCTTCGAGCAACATACAATGTAAATTGTTGTTGAAATAAAGTATTATTAATATTATTATTATTTCAATGCCTCAGTGGGGCCAACTACTTTGCCCCAAGAGACTTTTTTTATTGGATGTATAATTTCGAATGCAATTCATTTTTAAAATAATTTAATCCAATTAAGGTAATGCCACACGGACAGCAGCAAAGACACTAATTTTCAAGAAATTTACAATAGAAACAATAAATGGGAATTTGTCCTCCTGCTGCAGTACTAAGTGAACTGGTTTTATTTTAATGTATTAATGGATTTTTGATTTTTAGGTCAACAACAGTTCTTTGACCGTCATTTTTGCTGTTACCTTGGCTGCTCGCTTTATGCTCAGATGCTTGAATTCTTATTTTATGCTAGTTTTGATGGCAAGGATGGGTAGGGTCTTGTACGAAGTATATTTGTGGTTTTCTTACTTGATGAAAATTCAATTTCATATAAAATTCTTAATGAGTTTGCATTCATTACGTTAAACACTTACAATATCACAAGCAAGAAACATTTTTATGGACTTCCGGCCACTCTTTTTTATTTTTACCAGTTTATACAAATCCATACCAATCATAGTTCAGCATAATATAAAATAGTTTCGTGGTTAATATAATGTCAAACTATTGACTTAAAATGGTCTGAAATTACTGATGAGTCAAAGAAGTGCTTTCACAGAAAAATGATGACCATACATAATTTGTCATTTATTAAAAAAAAACGACATGTTCTTTCAAACAGGTATATGCAGTTCGTCGAGTCACTTACACTTTCAAAAACAGATGCATTAACTTGTATACTGCAACATAGCTGCAAGACTAAATGGCAACTGACTTTCGTCTCAAACAATTCAACTGCTTAGCATATAGGTAACTCGTATGGGTAGCAACGTATAGTTTGTTCCACATTATGTTTTCAGAAAACTGACTGTATGACG
>JAHWFP010230257.1:0-10575 GCA_023313725.1 Lithobius niger | reverse complement strand
TGATTGCAGCTGCTTTAAATGTTGTGCATTACCTACTTATCTACTTTAGATCGGTGGTGCCGCCTGCTAACATTTCATGGGACATGAAATCGAGGATCGACCGTCTGAGAGGATCGACCGTCTTGTACACAATAGAAAGGGGCGTGGTTTAGATAAAAGATTGTAGATAAGGGTTAGTCACGTGATGACGTCGTCTGATAATGGCTGACCTCTATAAATAAATTAGGCAAGTTGAAGAGTCACTTCGGATGATGGTGTCCATTTTGGATTGTTGTTTTCATCTAGGGATCCATCGTGATTTTGATCTCACATCTTTGGCTTAGACATCTTTGGCCTACTGTGGCTATCTTGTATCTCGTGGTGGCCACCTTTATCTCGCAGTGGCCATTTTGTATCTTACAATGGGCATCTTGTGGTTCACTTTAGTTGGCCTTACATAGTGAGCAAGATTGTAACAATTTAATATTGGTAGTGAAGAAAAAGTTTTTCTTTTTTTTTTTGGCAGTGTTCAAGGTTGAAGCAGGGTCTGGGGGTTATTTGATGTAAGTGAGGTGACGCCTTTACCAGCCGAGCTATGGGGAAAAGTTAATGTAAAAAGGTTAATAGTTGGTCTTAAAGTGGCAGTGAAAGTAGGTCACAGCTGATACGGTCAAAAGAGTGCACGACATCAATCCCAAAATGCAATGCATGTGACCTTATTGTTGGCTGTCAATTTGAAAGGGGGAAAACCCATGACTTCACTAACAAGGATGGTTAACACGTTGAGACATGAAAAGATGGGAGGGAAAGCCCATCTGAAAGGGGAGTTGAGAGGGAAAGCCTAACCCCCTTCTTTCTTTCTACCGTTGTTGAAAAGAACTGAAGACTAATAAAGGCCTGCTGTGTGAGGCCACTGCTACTTGCTCATAATTGTTATAAAAGCCATCTTCAAGCTCAGTTACTTAATCTGCAGATGTAAAGAATGGTATGTACAGTGTAGTCTACATGGATATCATTTAACCACAAATTATTGGTGATATTCAGGCCCAAAGTGTGGTCCCCCTCGACGACAACCCAGGGAAACTTATAGTGCACTGGTTCATAAGGTTTGGGTTTAGGTGCTGGAAGGGTAATGCCTGTGTAGGAACTTACCAAGGTAATTCCTCCCAGTCTCAGCTCAACCACTACTAGTCGAGAAGTCCTATGGCTCTTAAAGGAATGCAAAACCCTCCAATAATGAATTTTTTTATCGATAGTTTAGATACTGAAATTAATGTTAAGAGTCATCCGACGTTAATATGTGTCATTGTTTAAGCCGTACGAATTTTTAAACCACCTGATTTAAGCAGACGATGCACAAGGTCTGGAGAAAACCCCGTTTGAATCACGAGTCGTGACGTCACTACTTTTAGGCACCCTCCACAGCTGTCTGCGTGACCTGCGTGTGCACCAGAAACAAAATGGCATCACCTGGGACTTCATTTTCGGTTAGCTTGTTCGACGCGAAATGAGAAACATCATGCCGTCGTGCATAGTGAAAAAGTGTGAAAGTTCTTCAAACCACAAAATAAGTTTGTTCATCTTACCGAATGCCAAAAAAAGATGCCACCCGGCTGTGGAAGTGGTTGGATGTTACTTGAAACAGTGGCGTTACAGGTTCAAACTGATAAGGCTGCTGACAGCGACAATGTTGTTGGTAGACATGTTTGTTTACAAGCAGAGAGTGGTGGCGTGCGCGCTGCCCGATGGGAAAGGAATGTTTTGACATCACGCTGCATCACGAAACCTCCATAGTCGCAAGCTCTTGTGGTGTTACGTTTGGTTGGGTGTCTTAAAAAACGCAGTTATTTTAATTTATTATGATGTAAGTAAGAAGGCATGCAATATTTTATAAATTTTGAAGGGGTTTGTAAGGTCTTAGCTATCATTAAAAAAATTGGAAAAGTGAGGGTTTAGTATTCCTTTAACCATTTTCTTCATTTTTATGTAAGAAATAATATTTAATAGCCTAAAATTGTTAGTTTGCTATTGCTAACAATGTCTGTTCTGCCAACAACCCTAATCTAGGTGAAGAGACATATTATCGCCCTTCTTTCGACCTACAGTTGACTTGATGTCATAATGTTAAGCTTAAGGCTCTCGTAAAAACCCAGTTGATGTAGCTTGCCTCTTGGTCCGGCTACCTCGTTTGTGTTTTCCCTAGTTTAATTTTTTCTTCATCGCTTTTTTGTCATAACGTCATTCCTTTTTTTTCCTGCTAACACGCTACTGACTTGTCGTGTTGAGGTCAGCTCGGTGACTACCATTTTCTTTGGCCGTTTAGGCCTATCCACAGTACTGAGTCATGTCTGACTAGACCTTAACAGCAAGAGTTAAAACGTCTTTTCTTCTGAACTCTGCGTTGATTCTTGTAAATGCGAGGAAACAAGAAACCGTCTTCCTTAAACTGAAGATTAATGGCAAGTACAACTTAAAAGACTTAAAAGTACAACAGTACAAAAGTACAACTTAAAAGACTTAGCCCTTAAAATTAATGACGTCTGAGACAAGCGATCCCAAGTCACTGCCGCCATGTAGCCAGCGAGGACTATAGATGAAGCTTTTCTACAAATGTACTGTTTCATGCTTAGAGGAATACACCGTATGCCTGTATTTTTCGTAAGTTGGGTCTTCCTGCCACGGGCTACATTGGACCTAAGAGAGAAGCCATGCGGTCTCTAGCAGGAAGTCCCTCCATTATAACCTTCAACTTCAAGAGGCTGATGGACCGGAGAAAACATGCTGGCTACCAGTTTTACCCACACCTGGTAGCAAGAAAGGAAGGAGGTACCTCTGTGGCCAGGAGCGGGGAAACAACACGAGAAGCATACCAGAACCTCTCAGAAGAATCCTGTGTACTCTCACTAGTAAGAAGTCTTACCGAAGATTCGAACCTGTACGTAGAACTTAAACTCCAGTCTCCTAATGCACATGATTGCAGAAGATAAAATTTTCCATTCCTTATCTTGACAGTTGGTTACGTCAGATCACCACAGGTTGATCTGGAAAGAACTCAACCTATACCACGAGCCACGGCTGTTTGCCGTGATGTCATCATGAGTTAGCCACTGACGAACGAGAATAGCGAGTCTTCAACCATTTGACTGGACATGCCTAATCACGTGAAGCGTGCATCACTGTAAACAGCCGTGGCGCGTGGTATACACCCCCTAATTCCAGCAACACAAAGGAAATCGTTTGGTCACCTTACGCGGTCATTTACCTTTGTCTCATTCCTATTTTTATTTTTAGTTTCACGGGCAGTAAACAATCAGCAATCCACAGAGAGGCACAACCTACTTTTCTACAACCTACAGCAAAAATGATGCAACCCTGGGAATATCAGGATGTGGTGCAAGCCCCTTAATCACACCAAAGACCCTCCCAACTGTACAAAGGCTCCAAGGTATTTAAACTATAAATGGTGCAGAATACTACAGGCTCTGGAAATCAATATTTCAATGCCTAGCAGTTGAAAAGGGTTGGCTTCCTGATATTCTGTAGGGTTACCCTCCAGACTCCGCAGTAGCTACTCCTGCAAAAATCGAAGACTGGCAAAGAGGCAATAAAGAATGTAAAACCATGTTGATATGCACGATGGTACCACAAATCTTTCTAGCTTTTAGCACAATTCAACTTGCTAGACAAATCTGGGACCGGCTAACGCTCGATTATGCATGACCTGACCAATTTAATCAGATGCACATGCTGAGGGGTCTAATGAATATAGTCATGCACCATAAAGAGGCTGTTCCAGCACATATCCGAGGGAAACTTGTAGAAATTCCTCTGAACTTTCTTTTGAACAGTTGTTATGGATTTGACCACTGCACTTCACAGAACACGTTTGACTTCTACTGTATTATTAACTTGGGAGTCACATGCTCTCACATCGTCTTTGTCTGCTGCTGACTTCACCAGAATGCCTATCCATTTAACAATCAAGCTCAGATTTTCTCATTTTAAAGTTAAAGCAGTTATCAAAGGAGATTGCTTACACCACTCAGTTATCTCCATATTAATTAATCTCATACCTAGAGGGAGGGTCGAATTGGCCTTCATGCGTCAATTCCAGTCTGTGACGTTTCTACAAAGCGAATGGAAAAATGTATTAAGAAATGGAAGTCTCATTTCTAGATAATAATCTAAATAATTAAACCACTAAGATGTCCATCCATGTGCGCATGTTTCAAATGTAGTTGACAAGATATGTAAGACTAGCTATCTGGCGCTGCACGTATTTCAAATATCATTGTATATTGCATATTATATACTGACAATTGAAAATTGTGCATTGTGTAAATTGTAATTAGTGCATTAAAAAAATTGCATTAAAATCTATTAAATTTAATTCATTTTTTACGAGCGGAGCTACTATAGTAAAATATTAATTGACTTCGACACGAAATCCATACGAAATATTACTAGCAAACACGCATGAAGGCGTAGACCCAAGGTGAGAAATGCAGAGGCAAAGCCCAAATAATTCTGACAAATTTCACTTATAAAACAAATTTGCAAAAAAAATTATCAATTGTGAACAAAGTAAAAGTGTGTGAAAAGGTTCTTACTACCAGGACGCCATAATGATATAGACAAGTATTAAGAACTTAAAAATGTATCAAAGCTAAATACTAGCCTTACTGGAATTCCTCTTGTTTGGAAATGTACGTAAATGATTAAGATTAGTACGTAAATGGAAGCACCAAACTAAACCTGGTTTCACCCATTTGACGTAACTTTCTTTAATTTTCGACCAGTATTTACCGATATTTACAATTTTCTGGTCAAAAATCAAAAATAGCTGTTTCAGTATTACTGTGGATGAAACTAAAGTGAATTCGGTGGTACCATTTACGTGCTAATCTTAATCAGAGCAATTCTTCAATTTCTTCGTTATGAACGTTAAAATCCCCAGTACAAAATGTGATGTTATATCTGGTGACGTCCAAATGGAACGCCCCCTCTCCCACCAATGTGACATTGTTGGAATTTACGGTCGTGAATATCTCGTGGAAAACCACCTTATAATCAAGAATAAATGTGTTGGAAGTGTGAGCCCAAAGGAACCATATCACATATCTTTAATACACACTTTACAACTTGTCAGCATCATAAGAAGCGTCTACTGAATCCAATAAATGCTATCTCCTAAGGAGACAATACGAGTCCAAGACATGCAGTACTTTTAACTTGTTGTTAAGTCTTTTGCACACGTTTGGCTCTGACTTAGCTCCATGATATCCCGCGTTTGGAATAATTTGAAATTAATCCTTTAACTACCACACTGACTTCCTGTGATATTTTGTTTAACTGTCGGTTGTGGGATTCGAACCAGCATTCAGTTGGTTTGGAGACGACAACGCTAACCACTGGGCTGTAGTGTCAGATAAAACCAGTTGAATTAGTTGGAAACCTCCGGTCAAGACCACGACAGTTTCATCGTCACCAACAAGTTCGAATCGCATCAGTCTGTTGTTAAAAGTCAGTTAATTTACCTGTTCATTTCTCAGCACATGACTGTTGCCAAAATTAGAGGTACAAGTGAAGATATTGAAATGCAAGCTTGCAACTTTTTTTTTTTGCAACGCTAAAACTAACTCGAATAAAAATCGCATAAAAAATACATACAATTAGATTTACGTAAAGATGAGAAAAGGAAATGCTAATGGAATACAGTGGTTTGGATTAGAATCAAATATGGTTTAAAAAGTGTTTCAATATGTTGCACCAGGGTTGGACAGAGAAGAAAATTTCAAATACTCTAACTGCACACACACAGCATCGAAAATCGCTGAAGATTCAGTCAGCCCTTATATAGGAGCTATATTTCATTGAGATGACTTGACTAGAATTCAAACCAACAAACTCCAGACTCTTCTGCAGTGATTTTAGCTGTTATGCTATGGTTTTCCCTATCCTTAAAGTAAACAAAATAATGATCATAAGACACTTTGTATATTTTACCTCAGACAGCATAGAAAGTCGAAGTCTTTTGGAAGGGGGCAGATGACAATTGTAATCACAATTAGGTTTCTTGTTAGTTGAAGGCTTGACTAGAGTGGACTGTTCTTTGAATCCATCGCAGCCTTCTGGCCCATTTAGAGGTTCCAGCAAGATCACGTATATGTGCCCAATTAGACGAAGTAGCTTTCCTGCAGTTGGCTCACCCAATTGTTCTTCCAACTGCTTGAGCAAAAAAAAAACCTTGTCAAGGTATTAAAATTTACTTCTACTTCATAAAATATTATAGCGTGCACATAGAGCCGTTGATGAAATCGATCAGATTTCAAGATACTTTCAACATGCATTCATAAAAAAAAAACGAAACTTATTCTATTCTCCTATTTTCCTTATTTTAATTTAAACAAAACTCGGTAGCTCTTTCATGGACAGTTGAGCATAACTAAAGCTTAATAACATCATGCTCTCCACGAGTCCTCACGCCACACGTCCCCGAAATTATTATCCTATGAATATTTTCTTACGCAATCAGTTCTTTTCTGAATGCTTTATGGCAATCATTCAAATACCTTCCAAAACTACCAATCGAAACCAGTGCAAAATCTCAACTCTTGGAGGTACCTTTAAAAAACAACAAATTTAACAGAGTGGTCCGGACATGTCTGTTGAGTGGAAGTGACATGGATTAAACTCAACTGGATTTACTGGAGAGTCGTGAAGTGCCCAGAAGCGAAGTCAGGATTTACTAGAGTGACATCAGGGTTTACTGTATTGTCCAGAAGTGACGTGTGAGTGACGTTAAGGTTTAATCTGCCAGCTGGAATAACGTAAAGGTCACAGAAGTGACGTCACTTGATAGACCATTTGAATCCTTAGTCTGCGTGGAGTTTAGCGAGTTTTCTGCTAAGTGTTGCATTTTTTTTTACTGACCTTGTATTTCCGTTTAAGGCGTGGATTTTAATTTTTGCCCCAGGTTTAGTTGAGGTGAACGAGTTTTCTTAGCTTTTTCATGGTAAGTGTTGAACATTTTTTTACTAGCCTTATATTTCTGCTAAGGTTTGGACGGACGACTCAATTTAGGTTTACTTTAATTTAGTTGGATTTGCACTAAATATTATAAATTTTTTTACTAACCTTATATATCCACTAACGTTTGGATGTAACCCTTGAATTATCGGTCCAAGTTTTTAGATATATTCCCAAAGAAAATTAGAAATATCCTCATTTGGTTAACTTCTCAAGACGACGAAGTATTCAATCTGAATGGGGAGACGCTCGCTGTCAGACGCCAAAATATTTTTTTTTCGATTTGAGATCAAAAAAATAATTATATGAACATAAAAAACTAAAATACAATGTTGGTATTTGTCAGAAAAAAAATAACAGAGAAAAGATTTAGCCGTAATACTATCAGCAAATAATTAGCTACAAAAACGAGTTTTCGTCAAATATCCGGTCAGAGACAGAAGACGAGTTGACTAGAAGATCATCTGAATATAAACGAGTCCTTACAGCACGATTCGTCTGTGGAGAGCTATTCTTATCACGAGTATAACCCCAGCAGCACTAACCTCAACAACGTGAATTCTGAAAGTAGAACTGCAATAGAAAAACCAAGATTTGTTATTGCACGTTTCTAACAGTTATCTTCTAATTAAAGGCAAATTGCTCAATATCGATGGCACTAACTTCACGAATGCTCACGCCGGGACGCTCGTCAACAATGCACCCATGTACTTGTTTTCTAGCGTTAAATAACAGTTGGGGTACAAGCTAGTGCCAGGTTGCAGGAGTCTCATGAAAGCTTTGCTCACATACGGCTCAAGCAATCACGTTCATTTTTTCACAAACATAAACCGTAACCTTGGCATGTTACACTCGACGTTAAACAAGTCTTCTGTTTTCACTGATGTTACAAAATATGAAAAACAAGGAGGCTGACAGCCCAGAAATCAATGTTACGCCTGCCGGTTTCCTAAAGGAGAAAATAAACGATCTGTTCAAAATTTGATAGAAACTACTTTATGACATCATTCCTTAAAAAATTAGATGAAAATGTCCGGACTCGAAAAACAAATCGAAGAAATGTTCACAAATCAAGTATTAATGTTAGCAAATATTTCCAAAAACATGGAACATGCTTCTACATCGAGGGAAAGTGCAGTCTCATGTCCGATCCAAACAATACAGATACCCGATCATCATCGCTGGAAATTTGGAAATCTTGTAACAGAGTTCGTGTATTTTATTAACCAAGATGAAAAATTAGAACTGCTGTCGTCGCATGTGGACCAGTCTGTACCTACACACATCAATATACAATTAAGAAGAGGTCATGAAGCGCCTGAAAACAATGCAAGCACTCCATGGAGCGATCCGGATACTTATGTTGATCATCCAAAATGTAATGTCAAGAAAGTCTAAGAAAAAATTTAGCATGGGGAAACCCTTCAAACCATATGCCAGAATACAACAATTCTCTGGACTCAAAAGGAGTCAAAGTACCGTTAGAAAGTAAAGGGGGAATATCTTTATCGTCTTGAGCTACTAAATCCAACTGTAAAACATATCGAAAAAAAATGAAACCCGAGAGCCTGAGAAAATACAAAACTTGGCAAGAATAGTCTATAATTTTGGGAGATCACAACGTGGCAGTAACCACAAGGCATCATTAACTTGGACATGGCCTGGTTTGAAGTCAAATTAACTTGTAGATAAATTGCCGGAAGTTCTTAGGGATACTGACACTCGTCCTACGATCATTATACGCGCTGGGTAAAGCAATATTCCATGTGATTCATCAGATCAGATTGAAACCCTATCAACAGTGGTACGTGAAATACGACAAGACCTAAAGCGAAACTTACCTTCATTGGCCTTTTCCTCGTAGCTTACGAGGATTCTATGGCATGCCAGGTCAATGTCCTCCTAAGACAAATGTGCGTCTCACGTAACTGTAACTTCATTTCTATCGAAAGGCATGTAATGTCGGGTTTCGATGTTTTGGAACGAACTGGCAGAAGAAGTGTGCTACAAAATGAACTTATTGCTGTCCACGCTAAACAAGAAAACTTAACCATGTAAATGGGCTTCCCAGCCATCCCACATCTGTGCTCTGCCACCTCCTGCAAGGAATGCTGAACGTGAATTGTGTTGTGTGTTGTTAAATGCTCGAAGCCTTGTGGCAAATTTGATTGAATTTTAACTTTTGGTTGCGTCTGGACGCTTTCATTTCTTATTTGTTGTAGAGACTTGGTTAAGTGAATCTATTGTGAATTCTATGGTGACAGGTGACCACCCTTACAGCATTTTGCGTAGAGACAATAAAAATAAGTAAAACTAACACACTGGATAAAATCATAGCAGATTTGCAACTGAAAGTTTTGGGCAATGCCACGAAGGCAGTCGAGCATCAATTCCAGATTTTTATAACGTTCAACTGCATTCGTAATTAGTTTTTTTTATTTTATTTACCTATTTCTATTTACTATCTTATTGCCTGTACTGTTTTATTGTCTATCTTCAGTTTGAATAAAACGTAATTTTTTTTTGCCGTACCAAGGAAGACAGAGGAAGCGTTTGAAAGCAACAAATTATCCCCCCACCCTCATCCACCATCAGCACATAAAAATTGGTTTTAGTTGAGTATGCAAATTGTGGAGCTCTAGCTTTGTACTTTGATCTGAAGAGAGCTTTGACAATTCTCGAAACGCCATCGTTTTTAAACAACTTTTGCGCTGTTTTGTCGTGTGCTGTTTTATTTAAGTTATTTTGTCATCGTGCTGTTATGTTATCACACTTTTTTGTCGTGTGCTGTATTGTCGCCATTTCCGCACTGTTTTGACGGGATACTCTGTACCACGATGCAGTGTCGGGCACTTTACATATACATTTTCTTCCTTAAAATACGTTTTAAAATGTCACATTCACCCACAATGGCTCACAATCCGATTTGCTGGCAAACTAAATTTTGTTGTGTTAGGTAATTGTTAATACTGGTGTAATTAGGTGTAGCAAACCGTGATGGCGAACCAATGGTTTGCTACCGAAACAAACATGAGTCGTCAATAAATCCGTAGAGAAAAATTTGACAGGCGTACCCTATTTTGGCCATGTGATATAAGCACTAAACATCCTTATTAAGGCTTGTTTTAAAGCAATTAACCCTTTCCTGCTCAGTGTCGCAACGTGGTACTTGAGGGGTCTCTGGGGAACCCGAGCAAAAGAAGCAAGCACATCCCATTGGTCAGCATCTCCGACTGGAAACCAATTGAATTCCGGTTGGAATACCGTGACCGACATACATCCATGTACGAGAATTTAAAAAACAAACAAATAAAATACATACTGTTTAACGTGGGTTGTAAAAGTATAACATTTCTATCAAAAGTTGAAATTAGGGTTGAGGTAATTGTTGAAATGTGAGGCAGAAAATTTGTAGGTTTTGGACTTAGGGGTGAAACCTACCTGATTGTTCATTGCCAACGTATGTATCAATACCATGACTCGTACAATGTCTTCAGGGTTGCACACAGTTTTGATTTTTCCATTGTACTCTGGAAGTTTAGTTTTCACGTGTTCAGCAACTAACGC
>JAHWFP010230256.1:26196-38717 GCA_023313725.1 Lithobius niger | reverse complement strand
CGAAGAGGATACTGATGTAAACTCCACCAAGGATGACAATATTTTTTTACAACTATTATCTATTTTTCTGTTTTTTTTTTTAAGCTAGAGTTTGTTTTGCGTGTGTAGTGTTTCGGGTTAGATTATTAGCTTTAGCCGAACGGCAAACATGCCAAAAGACACTGTTCGACCCAGGGCTATATTTGGTGTCGTCGTTGAAAAATTGGTTTTATTTTGTGAAGCTGGATGTTTTGGTGTTCTCACGACGATTTAGTTCAACTATGACCGGAGCCAAGAGTGTGTAAGCATCACGTAATTACTAGCATCGGGGGATCCAGGCTTAATGGTGCGTCGTCAGCTGGGTCATTAGCGCCTACCTCAGTCACAGTGCAGTGATCCAGGTTCCACTGCGCTACATATTACAGAGATGTAAAACATACTCCAAACTGTGATTTTCTGCTGGATCTTGGGCCATGTCGGGATAGCTAGGAATGAACACACTGATGCTGTAGCGAAAGGGGCCCTTTCTGCTCCCCTTGTTAGGGATCTGTGCCATGTTCCATCGGACGCCTTTCCAGCTTTACGTATTAGATTGCTCGTTGCTTGGCAAGCCTTGTGGGACAAACAAGAGGGCAATAAGTTGCAGGCTCTTAAAGACACTGTTTAGGAATGGCACTTGGCTTGTCGCCATAGTCGCCGGTAAGAGGTGATGTTAGCCCATTTCCATATTATTCACAATAACCTTACTCGCTGCTTACTTTTGAAGGCAGGAGGTGATCCTTTCTGAATATGATTGGTGTCACGGCCAAGTACGGTCCGTCATTTGTTTCTAGATTGTCATCATCTTGATGGCGTCAATTGGGCAATCAGTCTGCCCTCCTGTCCCGGATTTTTTAATTTTTGGCAGGAGGTACAGATGTATGATAAGCTCTAGATATGGAGTTTGTTTAACATATTTGTAATGTATAGCGCATTGGCAATCGGGACCACTGCACTGTGACTGAAGTTTGCACTAATGAGTTAGCTGTCGACGTGTCATTAGGCCTCGATCCCCCAACCCCAAATTTGGATCTTATCATACATCTGTACCTCATGCAAAAAAAAAAAAAACGGACAGGAGGACAGAATCATCGCCCAATTGACTCATTAGGCTTGTAAAGAACACCATCAAGACGGCAACATTCCACAAGCACACGATGGACAGTAAGTGACCGGGGTGACAAAAATGGCATTAAGGAGGGAATTTCCTTCCTCAAAAGGAAACAACGTCACCTTTTCTCGGCTGCTGCTGCGACATGATGAGTGCGAAACCTGGACAGTGCCTCTTATAGCTCGCAACCTATTGCAGTCTTGTCGGTCCTACAAGACTTGCCAAGCAGCATGCAACTTCAGATGAGGAGTAGGAAAGGCGTCCGAGGGAACAAGGTCGCGATCCCTTTCGAGAAGAAGAGAAGGGCACCTTTCGCCACACATTACAGATAGGTCAGGCCCCATTCCCTGCAGCTATCCCCAAACGTCCCAGTATTCAGCAGAAAACCGTTTTCTGCTGACCAGGCAAGCGGGAAAGCAGTGTTTCAATATGCAGTGTCAAGGGGTTCAGAGTGTTGCACGATTATCAAAGACTCCAGGGAACTCATGTAATCACTGAAGGTGATAAAATGCGTGCCCTGCACGTCAAGGATCCATTCAACAGCAAGTACCAAGTACCAGACCAAGTAATGGTTCTGGTGAACCTTCAGTCACTGTTAGTGATTTAAACCTATTTGATGAAATGTGTCGTTTTGTTGCTGTTGTCTGCATACGTTGCATGGTTTTGGCGTTTTGTTTATATTATCACTTAAGCGTAACGAGGATTAACTTGCTGGATTCAGGGCTTCGTGTCATCGAAATAAAGTATTAAACACGTTTTAAGGAACTGGTACAGTTTGTTGGGCTTTGCCATTTAGCCAAGTATTATTAATTAGAAAGCTGTTGCGTCCTTTTGTTACAGTGGGTTGCTGATAAGTGGTTTTAGGGAGATTTTTTCTCTGACACCTTCCGCGGCATAAATTATCATCCGCTGGCTTTACTCCTAGAATCGGACGAATTCTTCAGTCTTTGGAAGATGTTGAAAAATTGTCGTCCAAAAACCAACTATCACCAGTCCATTGCTACAAGAGGACGCCAATATCAATTTCATGATATACTTTTGGTAAACAAAGAAGGCAAACGACAATCAGCAAAGCAGCCAAGTAATTTTGGGAGTGTGCATTACGCAAGCCAAATAAGGAAGGGCCCGCTGACGAGAGAGTTCACTCGAAGGTCATATAGGCTAAACACAATTTTTAATTCCAGCGTTAGTGCCATGGAAAGTTAGAGGTTCGAAGGTGATCAGATACAGCCGAAGTTCTAACCATAAAGCCTTAGTCACCTGTTAAACGTACGTACAAGCAATGAGAATGATAACCACCTGTATAGTGGATAAAATGCATTAAAAGTATGTATTTTCTAAAGAGCAAAACGAATACAAAACACGAAAAACGAGAAGCCCAACAATCACTGAGAGTAACCATCTGCCATCTTGGATGTGACGTCATGACACACACTGTTAGAAATTTCTGTATTTTCACCGTACAACGTCCGTAAATATTTATGGAACATGCCTGTAAATATATTTTACGGAATAAGTACCGTAATTAAACTCAACAGTAATTAATTAATTACTGTTTAGCCTGACTTCAACTCATCTTTACTTAATGCTCCGTAAATTTAACCGTTTCACAAGATAACGGGACGTCCGTTAAATTACGTTCATTTTCCTGTTAGCAGTGTTACCATTGACTGTCACCGTAAAAAAACGGAAATATTTTTTACAGTGCATATAAATTTCATTTTTCAAATTAGCAGGTAATTCATCAAATCTTTTTTTTCCCAATTAGTCATGATTGGAAATTATTTTATCGTGTTCGTGGCTCGTTCTTCATTTACCACAATAGTGACGCTTTCTAGTTTAGACATTAAAGATTTAATCAAAGATTTAATTGTCCTTGTGAGAATATGAGACAAGCTAATCTGACGAAGAAAGAATAGGGTTGCCTCGACGAGGGTTCGACACCCAGAATCTACTGCATACTAGGTCGAGCACTTTACCACTGCACTACTGGAATAGAACATACACGCAGGCTCCAGTGCATCTTAACAGATGTTCAACCTTTTTCGCTGCCTTAGAATCCACAAACATACGTACAAGTCTTTGTTTGTTAACTGCTTGCATTTTTTCTTATTGGAGCCCAAAAAGCGAGTTCCTTTCCCCCCTTATGTATATTTGTGACCTATAGGCCACCACTAAGCTTCTAAACTTGGCTGGTGACTATACCCCATATTCACCCCGGCAGCGCAGTAATAGTGTTCTGACCTCATTATGTCGGATATTTTAGGATTACTCCTTGCATTTTACTCAGGCCAATCTTTCACGCCGACAGCCTTCTTCGTTAACCTTTTTAATATGTGCTTTATTGTTTATTAATAAGTTATTCTCATTTTAGGATACACTAGGACTATTGAATCACAGTACAGTACAGTACAGCAATTCCTTCCTAAAATGAAACTGGAATTCAACGAAAACTTTGCATTGAAGAGACACGCTGCTCCACCTAGGCGGCATTTAACAACAGCAAAACTGAGAAAAAAATCACGTTCAACGCCCGTCTCTCCAAAGTCATTAACGCCTTATGCAGCAAATTCGTACCCTTTGACGCCAACTGAAGGCGCTTTGTTTAAGGAAATATCTATACAGGAGGACTCCTTGCAAAACTTAATTCCTGAAGTACAGAAGATTTTCAATCCACAACTCAACATTTTTAAGCGTTTATTCTGGATTTTGGCAGTACTTTGCTGCGCTGCGGTTTGTGTTTACCAGTTTCAAGACCGGTTGCTCTATTATTTAGAGAATCCAGTTACAACAGTTATGACGCTTAGTCACCCACAAACTGTAAATTTCCCTGCTGTGACAATATGCCCGTCGAAACCCATTATTCTGAACGACTTTCCTAATTCCAGAAAAAGCAACCGGATTGAGTATACTAAGAAGACGTATTCAGATAAGACCTTCCGGGACTATAATACTACTCTGGAAGATGCATGGTCTCGGCATTCTTTGCAGAAAGATTCAATTAGAGTCACTACTCCGGTAAGATGTCGTAATGTAAACTCCTACTTTGAAATGGTAGCATTGCCGTTATTTTAAAAACAGACAAGTTCGAAGTTTGTAACCTACCACTGTTGACAAATTCACATATTCATAAATTTCATATGAATTTCATATCATAAATTTCATATTCATAAATTTGCGGCTGTTCTTGACTAACAGGCAAGAATTGAACCAACGGCCTGTCAGTACAGCTGAGCGATCTCAAAGTTTAATTCTCACAGTAAGTCTCACTATTTATTCTTCACTCAGTCAGTTAGATATTTAAGTCTAAGAGGCAGCGGAATACGTTGGCATCTGTATTAATTTACTCACATTAAAGAAGGAGAAAAACCAGATTAGTGCAAGTTTTAAAACTAAAATGGCTCGTAGGCAACCAAGGTGTTTAAGCCGTTTCTGCCAACGTAAAAACTATCGTTACGTAGCGGTATGATGGTGTATAATCAAACAAAATTTTCCTTTTTTTTTTTTTTACTAAATATAAGAAAACACGAATAATGCACTGAAATCGGCAACGACAAGAAGCACATCTGCTACTCTCTATAGTCTCATCCAATAAATGGAACAGCAGCGTCGCATGCGACGTACCCACTTCCTTCCACAAACATTTCCAGGTTTTGCCGCCGAATGACCTGGCCAGTTCGACACTGTATATAACCAATAAACTATATAAAATCCTTCACCAATTAATTTGTGGTTGTGAAAAGGAAATAAAATATCGTTGCCTCCTGGTCGGCAAATCACCACGAGGCTTGTACAAAAACACTATTTAATTTTCGGAAAAAAACTACGTAGCCTATATTTTCCTTAGTCACAATAATAAAACATAAAAACGAGAGAACACAACTGGTCGTAGTCTGGTGTTCACAGACCCGCCATACTGGATTCTGTATTTTAATAAAATCTTTGTAAAACGACGCCAATAGAATAAGACGATGTTAACCGTTTAACTCGGAAGACGCCAATAACCTCTGTCTAGTCGAAAATAGGAGTAGTTTATTACCGTTGAGAAGTAGAGTGTGGAACATGCATTGGCGAATCATGCTGCTGAAAAGGGAGACCGTCCAAATATACGATCAACATCAGTGGTGCACGAGAAAATAAAATGCATGACTTGGTTTAAAATTGTAAGTCTGGACGAGTGCCCTAAATAAATACAGAGTCCGAAATGTATACCAACTACACTGATTTCGAAGTTTGTGGAAATTGTACAAGAATAATGTTGAAAAATAACCTACCCACAATCCAGTGGGCCACTTGAAATTTTTCTCTACTTCTTGCCGTCACTTACCCCTGCAAATCTAAATGACTGTTTTATTGTTGTACATCGTTTTAAAAATTGCTATAATAAAAACAAGGTATAGGCTGAAGAGAGTGGATATTTCGGAGCAGCAATTTTATCGAGTGTACCATCATTGTCTTCCCGAAATAAATATAACAGACCAGGAGATTCCAGGTCATGAGTCATTATGTCATATATTCATTGCCTTTCGTTTCACAATTGTAGATTTTGGTATTTGTTAACTGTTAATTTAAGCGAATAATTTTGTTTTCATTCTTGTTTGCACAAAGGGTTATTCAAGTTACACTACTAGTGAGGTAACGCGTTAGCTCGAACTATGCCTTTGCGTTTTTTTTAAATATAGTGCAATGTACCTTTCTCGTCGTAGTGCATGGCAATGGAAGACATTATTAATTGCGATGAAAGTGCTATGACTCAATACGATATGGATGCTGAATATTTCCAAACAATGCATGGTTCCTGCATCATTTTAACCCCAAGTAAGTTAGAATTGTGCATGCCTAATTAGTTTTCACAATTTGTATAAATAGCATAATTTCATTCTATTTTTATTTTTGTGTAGAAAAGATATTGGAGTACCAAGGACCGAATACTTACCTGTCTTTCCACGTAAACCACTCGTGCTGCACTCACAAAATAAACGGTTTAGAAACGGATATTCAGGTAAACATTGTTGATTTCTACCAATTTGTGATCCATCGTCAGCTTATAAAACCCAGAGATTTACTGACTTTCCATCTTTACGATTTGTTGTTGGTAGATGGGACTTCCCTCTTTAATTTCGTTGGCCTGTAAATTATCAGTTATAATGAAATTATAGCACTGGGAACCCTTTTCCGGATTTAATTCCCGACACCGATCATCGACGGAAGTTTGCTGAAAAGGAGTTGAGTGCTAAAACCCAAAATTTATAGATTTAGTAGCCTAAAAGCTGGAGTGGTATTCGGTGTGACAATTTTTTTCTGCAAAATCATTCTTACCAACTTGACAGAAAGCCAATTGGGCTCGAAAAGTGTTAAATAAATACAGATGCAAACCTATTTACGTTGCATAATGGCCCAGTGGTCAGTATGGCTGAGTGGTAGCACTCCGGCCTTTGGTTTCAAAGGTCGTGAGTTCGATTCCCCACTCAGGCAGTCTGACATTCAAGTCCAAAGGGCAACGTAAATAGGTTTGCATCTGTATTTATTTAATCATTCTTACCAGGTTCCACATCAGATTGTATTTACGAATTAAGAGTCAATGTTTAACTTTTAAAATTTTATATATTAAAAGTACAATTTGTAAACAAAGATTTTCGTGTTTAGTGATTTTCGATGTTTTCGCCCATTTTGCATAGCGCTACGCGAGCCTATCGCACTACGTCAACCAACTTAATTTCGTTTGCTTCAGTATTGGTATTTCATATTAAGTAATCTTAAGCATAATTTCCATGTCGATCATTCACGAATGTAAATTTAAAATTCCGAATCATGACGAAAAGCAGCTTCATGTTTCTGTAAGAGACCGATCATAATTTATTGCCGGGGGGGGGGGGGGGAATTTGGGGGGTCATGACATTTTTGGAATCTCTCGAGGGGGACATAAATTTCTCAGATCCCTTCAGTGGGGGGGGGGGGAATACTGACCAACTCGAAGAAAAAGTCATTTTTGGACCTCAAAAATGGCACTTTCATTAGTCATAATTTCTAAAAACCCAAGGCCCCCTGGACCCCCATGATGTGAGTGTTTATAAGGTTTGTAAGCTATTAGTATCATTACTGCAAGTATAGTTTTTAAAAAGGACATTATAAAAAAGCCTTGGCACCTGGTTTCTTGGCTACTTCAGTATTTCAGGTGCTGACTATGTTACGGATGTGGTCATACAAGCAAACAGTGTGTTCATCACGCTTACTGCTTAATCGCGACAAGAAATGGGTGTAAGGAACATTTTGTAGAGTATTTTTAACCCAACGTGTCTTTTCGTTAAAAATTAGACAATTTTCCTTACAACTAATGGTAACTGTCAGTGTGGAGAGCTACTTACTTATTTCGCTACAGCACTATTCTTGGCTACAGGAATCATCCGCAGATAGTCTCATTAGGTATACGAAAAGCGCATTTTTTAGTGGGGGAGTCACATTATTTTGTTGCTTGAGTGGGGGAAGTCAAGATTTTCTTCAGGGTCTCGAAGGGGGGGGGGGTCATCGAAAATTTGGTGGTCACATATTTATTTCCTCCAGCCCTCCCCCCTCCCCGGCCATGAATAATGACCAGTCCCTAAAAAGTCAACAATTCACGTAGGTGACATCATTGTCCTAATTTTGGCATAACTAGGAATCAAGCGAACCGCTTGTTCTAAGACAGATGTACTATTAAGATCTGTGGGTGGTTTGTCGGTAATTGTCAGTGACTGGTAAAGCTTTGATTTACGTAATTACTGAAGGAAAAAGATAAGGTGTGGTTTTTTTTAGTGTTAAGTCGAGGACAGTGACTGTTTTATGGAAAGAAAAACTAAAATTCCATTAAAATAATAATTTAACTGTTCAATTTGATCAGAGTGCAACTGAAAAGGTACACTGTCTTGAACGATCTTCTTAATATAATTATAATAAGGTTGTTTATCCAATTGTGAAGAGTTCAGCTAAGAGACGAAAGGGCATGGCCTTTATTAAAATTAAATGAGACGGTGCTCTCTTACCAGGGAGCAAAATGCAAAATCCTTGTAGCTGAAAAAAAAACTCTTTCTTTTACAGATAATAATTCATTCTCCTGGCATTCGACTCATTCATGACTCATTTTTCTTGGCCGAGTACATATACAAGCGCTACAGGACAAAGATGCGATTTATAATAACAGAGGTAGGCCAAGACATCATAAATAAGCACAAATTGTTGCCAAATGACACTCATGATGTGGTACCACCCATAGAGGAGTAACCACATAAGTATACTCAGCCAACCGTGGGAAACAAAACTATGACTGCTGGTGATTTGGGGATCCCCCTTTGACTGGAGCTTTTGGCTATATATACTCTGGTCAAAGTAGTCAGAAATATTCCCGATCTATTTAAGTAAAAGGAAAAAATGTGCAGAAGTCAAATTATTGTTGTATGGGGTACACACTATTGTTATATTAAACATTTTAACTCGATTGGTTCATACTGGTAGCAAAATGTATGTAAGTCATTACTGTTTGATGTGGTTTCGTACTAACGCAGCTTTGAACAATCATATTTCCTTGTGTATAGGACGTTTAAAGCTCAGTAGGTGAAGATGCCTACAAAAAAGCAATTCATGAATTTATCAGGTATGATTGTCAGATACCAGTACCACACGTTATGTACACAGATTTTGAAAGTGTACTACCGAAATTGAGTGCATGGTACACTAACCTAAAACATAATTTACGCATGCACAAGACTAACTTACACACACCTTATGGTAATGCGTTCATTTTTACTGCTATGATAAAAGCATTTTTGTGCGAAGAGTATACAGAGGAGAGGATTGTACAGAGACTTCGTTTCCCATTTATAACAAATATACAAAATTATTGAAACTCTAAAATGTGGTGGTATTGCAGTCCTTTTTTGGTAGTAAAGGCGAAAGCCAAAGGAATGCCTTTAGCTAAAGAGTGGTAGGATTTCTTTGGTGACACTCTGGTTTTGTCGGTAGAGCACTGTTTTATCTCAGGAAAAGTTTGGAATAACATCGTTGGCGGGTGTCATGCTGCCATGCTTAGTGCACTGTGAACTTGTCCGCAAGAAGTGAAGAGTTCACAGCTATTCATTCTGATACAACGTCGAACATTGACGAAGGGAACACCCAGGTGTAGTTTTTTCTGGTGGAAGCTAGTGATACCTGGTCGTTAGAACTTGTCAGGTTGAGTGGGACTGTTGGGTGGCGGGGCCTTTCATCGATTGTTGGGTGGCAGATCCTTTCAAGTGGTGGAGTGATCGAGGGAGTCCAAGAACATGAGGCTTTGCTGGCGCTTCTGCAGAACCCTCAACTTGAAGTCGACCACTATCCGGTTCCCACGGCCACAGAATTATTCAGTGAATTAGCAGGCAGTGACACTTTTTCCATTATCTATCTTAAGGATGCATTTCTGCGAATTGAACTCGACAAAGAGTCACAAGAAGCTTTGGCAATAAATACACCCCTGGGTTTGTTTAGATGGCTTTGCGTACTCCTGGGCCTAGCATCCAGCCTGGGAATTTTCCAGAGGGTAATGACTCAAGTCACCAGTAAAATCCCCAAATGTCTCCCATTTTACGTTGACATCCTGGTGAGCGGGAAGGGGGTTGCGCATGATGAATCGTTAAACAACCTGTTAAATGCTTTACAAGATGCAGGAGCCAAACTTAAGACCGAGAAGTGCAAACTGTCGCGGCCGGAATTAAAATATTTAGGCCACATGATAAATGCAGAGGGCCTGCATACACTCCCTGAGGTTATAGAAGCAATCACAAACGCTCCTAAACCAAAATGTATTCAAGAGCTACAGAGCGTTTTGGATTTTGGAAACCATTACTCAAAATATCTGCCAAATCTCGCTCATATTCTGTCACCAGAACCACGTTTATTAAGCCCAAGTGTGAAGTGGGTTTGTGGGGAAGGGCAGAATGTGACCGAGCTGTGAGTAAAGTAACAGAATTATTTCTTAAATCAAAAGTTCTGGTATTACGATCCAAAATTAAAGCTCAAACTCGTTTGTGACGGCTCACCCTACGGAGTCGGTGCGTGCCTCATGCATGTCATGAAAAACGGCGAATCTCGACCGATAGCTTTCGCTTCACGTAAGCTAACTCAAGCCGAAATGGGCTACTTATTACCATTGGTTCCCACGCTGGGCTTAGGTGTGTCTATGCCAAGAACATTACAGTCATAAACCAACCTATCATCATGGGTAAAAATGAGGCCCAAAATGTTTATTTCCGCATGTTGGCTTATCTGTCAATTGAGTGGCCAGCGGGTCGCTGGCACAGTCCCACTCCCGTTCCACTGAAGAAAGATTAAAATCGCCCAGGAGGAATTTCGAATGGCCCAGTTTTCTAAGCAAGAAATAAACTGACAAATATTTGTGACATAATCTTCATTTCGGCTGCAACAAAGGATAAAAGTAAGATTAAAATCAGGAATGGAAATAACTAAACCCTCTGACACACAGCACACATTAATCAACACTGCAGGGATTGGGTGATTTTAGGGAGGCCAGATGTTTCCATGATTGCTTCTAGCGAAATTTTATTTTCCTAGGTGTGTGTGTGAAGAATGTTTGTTCATAGAAGAAAAACCAAGAGCCTGTTGTCATGAAGAGAGAACCATGCATCGACGGCTGTCATGAGGGCAAAAATGGGGAAGGCGCTTGCATTGTAAGCCCTTGGGGGATGTCCGAAGGGATGTTCGAGTGCTGCTAGTGCTGCTAGTTAGTGCTATGTTGCTAGTTCATCACCGTTGGAGCAGTGCCATGCGAATATCCCTGTTGCATGAATAACCCTGTTGCAAATATCAGTGCCATGCGAATGTTTCAAAATGGTTTGCTAAACCATTCATTGCAGCGAATGTGTGCTTTGGAAAACTGAGACTATTCCTGTTGTCGAATGAAGAACATTGACTCATCATGTTAATGATGAGAGTAGAGAAATGAGGGCGTGATGGCAAATTACTTGTGTAGTTGTTTCTTCTGTTCACTCGTGATTGTGGGACGTGTCATGCGCAGGTAGTGGAAAACTTTTGTGTTCCTTGTAGTGGCAAATACGCCTAGCCCAGTGAGAGTTCGTGAACCTAATTCTTTGTGGAGACTGATGCGTGGTTGCTGCAGGATCGGCATGTTGTGATGACGAAGTGAATGTGACGACAGATTCAGAGTTAAAGATCGAGAAGGCAAAGTCTGATATTTGACCATCTTTTTTAACTTGATCTTTATTTCAGTGTTGAAAGAAGTTCCATGAATTTGTGAAGTTCAGCATGGAGTGTCGAAAACCGGAATTGGTTCACATTCTGGCCGTATATGGGCCAGACATGAATGGTGGCAGTGTCGAAGGACAAGTCGAATTACAGTAGAGCCGAAGGCGAATAATGCTCAGGCGTATGCTGCACTCGAAGCGAATAGTGCATTCGTTAGGCGGCAGGACGAGAGGGTGAGTGGAGTTTCAGCCAAAGGGCATGGGCGGAAGAGCTTCTTGCCAAAGTTGTGGGACTTGACTTTGTGTTGCAGCTTTTCTTTAATCGCTGAATGAAGGTTATTTCATCGAAATGGAATGTCAGGAGACGAATGCATGGACTGGCCGCAAGGGACTGGGAACATGTTCCAGATTTTGCCTGTGGTTCAACCACATTTCATTGTCTTTAGTGATTCCATGAGTGCCCTGGAGTCCTTGGCGAATTACAATCCTCAGAACCCCTTGACACAACGTGTCCAAGCTTTGCTTTCCCGCTTGCCTGGCCGGCGGAAAACCGTGCTTTTCTGCTGGATCTCGGGCCATGTTGGGATAGCAGGGAATGAACAAGCTGATTCTGCTGCGAAAGGGGCCCTTTCTGGCCCTCTCGGTAGGGATCTCAGGCTTGTTCCCTCAGATGCCTTTCCAACTCTGCGTCTGAGGTTACACGCTTTTTGGCAAACCTCGTGGGACAGACAGGACGGCAATAAGTTACGGGCCATTAAAGGCACTGTCGAGGAGTGGCACTCGGCGTGTCGCCGCAGTCGCCGTGAGGAGGTTGTGTTGGCCCGTTTGCGAATTGGTCACACCAGACTTACTCACTGTTTCCTTTTGCGGGGGGTTGACCCTCCTGAATGTTCTTGGTGTCGACGGCCACTTACGGTCCGGCACTTACTTGTTGATTGTCGCCATCTTGATGGTGTTCGTCGTCGGTTCCATCTTCCGCATGACATTGCGCGTCAATTGGGCGATAAGTCTGTCCTCCTGTCCGGTGTTTTTCAATTTTTGCAGGAGGTACAGATGTATGAAAAGATTTAGATTAGGGGTTTGAATAATATCTCTGTAATGTGTGGTGCAGTGGCAACCCGGACCACTGCACTGTGACTGAGGTTGGCGCTAATGACCAAGCT
>JAHWFP010230256.1:0-20527 GCA_023313725.1 Lithobius niger | reverse complement strand
TTCAGGATGCAAACGGACCCCCTCTGCATCAACTCCTCAAGGATCCTCCCCTTGTTGTCAGTATTAGGTCCTCCCCACAGGACGTGGTGGCTGTTAAAGTCGCCCAGCAAGAGGAACGGGGCAGGAAGCTGGCGAACCAGGACCTCCAGGTCACCAAACCCAAAGACCTCATCCAGTGGTAAATAAATCGAACAGACAGTAATATCTAAGTGGAAAGAAACTCGAACTTCTACCGCCTGAAATCTAATGTGCAGAGGCACACTGGCATGCGGCTGAGAGTGTTGAACCAGCACTGCAATATCACCATGTGCAAGTGGCGCAGAGTCTGCATCCAGACGGTAGACAGAGTAACCCCTAACAACCGGATTATCCGACGCCTTAAAGCAAGTTTCCTGAAGGCAGCAGCACAGAGGTCGCCAATACGACAAAAGCAGCCGCAGTTCTTCTGCATGGGTCCGATAACTTTGACAGTTCCACTGAATGATGGTATGCGCAGGGATTAGGGTGGGCTTAAGACCACATCATCCTCCTCAACTCCTCCTCTGGGCGATCCGAAAACATCTGTATCCTCACCCGAATCAAAAGATGGAGTGAGGTTCAGAACGAAGTTGTCCTCGGAAGGAGGAAAAAGTTCCGAAGAATTAGAACAGGAAATCTCTTCCTGCTCCATGGGCAGAGTAGTATCACGATGTTGAGAGGACGCAATGGACCCCTCAGCAATCTGGCCATTCAACGACCATTTCACCATCTCTCCCGGTGGCAACGTTGAGGCTTTACCACCAGGAGCCTTCTTCTTCGACACCTCTTGTGGTGCACTCCGGGCAGGCGGAGACTTAGCCGAAGCCTTAACCTGCCTGGGAACAGTTAGAGCATCAGGAACAGTAGCAGGACTAGAAGCATTTGCAGGATGGGCAGATGTCGACGGCATGGTAGCAACCGGGTCCGAAGGACCCAAAAGACCCTGCAAAGATGGATGTTGCTGGGTCAACAAAGTAACAAGCATGCCTACCGTCCTCGTCAAAGACCTGAGCTCAGCGTGCAAATCCACCAAATCAGCAGACTCACTAACTGGGCCAGGCAATGGGGCACTGCACACCTGGACAAAAGAACATGTTATCGTCGGCGCCGGTAGTTTGGCTCTCTTCCGGGCCTCCGAGTAGGAAAGCCCATCCTTAACCTTCAATTCCTGAACACGACGTTCCTCGACATAAACACGGCAGTCCCGTGAAGAGGCTTGGTGCTGACCACCGCAGTTGACGCAGCGCGCCGGGGCAGCACAATCAGTGCCCCCATGGGCTGCCTGAGCACAGCTAACACAGGTTGGCTTAGCCTTACACGAACCGCTGGTATGACTAAAGCGTTGACAGCGGTAACACCTCATTGGGTTCGGGACATAACATCTGGACTTCAACCGCAGGTAACCGGCAGTAATGTGCTGCGGTGCAACCAGCGAATCAAAGGCCAGGAAAAAGGTGTCAGTTGGCTGAGCACCATTGTCACCTTTCCGCGTCAAATGCCTAACGACCATAACGCCTTGTGACTTGAGTTCGTTCAGGATGACATCATCACTGAGACCCCTCATATCAAAGCACGTCACGACTCCCTTACTGCTATTTAAGGAACGAAGCGGTTCCACACGCACCGGGCATAACCCCAGTGCACTCGCCTTCAAAAGACGCTTTGCCTGAGCATCGTCCGCAACCTCCACAAGGTATCCTCCAGCACGTAGCCGAGAGACACTCTTCGGATCTGAACCACAAACCCCTTTTAGCGCTTTGTGGACAGCGAAAGGACCGAGTTGTGTAACATCTCAGCCCTCGCCTGTCACCACCAGGAACTTCGGGACTTGGTCCCGACTTTTACTAACGTCTGGTAACTGGGCACCAGGTCCAACCATCTCAGGTTCCCTCCTCTGGCGCTTGCTAGTGCGGCGAGGAGGGGAAGAATTTTGGGGGGAAGAAATATTTGCGGGGGAGGGGGGAAGAAGTCGCCATTGAAAGCAAAAAAGAAGCCGCGGCGGTGCGCTCCCCAGAAAAGAAAGCCCCGCGCGGCACTCGGATGATGCAGGGCCGAAAGCCGCATATCCAGGGCCTGCACCAGGAAGCTAACACCGCCGTCTATCTCGGTGACGTGGCAGCCTAAGCATGCCGAGAGGCGAGGCCACCAAGGAAGCCGTACACACCACCTCCGTCGATAACCCAAACAGTTCGGGTCCGTGATGCAGATGGATACAGCACAAGCCGCCTCCCCACATCGACAGGACCCGAAAGGTCATTAGCCGATTGACCTTAGGCCGGCTTGCCCAGGCCACCCGTCCTCCGGAATAAGGAGCCAAAGCCCGAAAGCCAGGATCTCCGCCTCCACGGATTACTAGGTTGCAGCACACGGCCAACATACTGGGGGATGAGGATGAAAAGCCAAGTGGCCAGAATGGGCAAATTGGAATCAAACCCAACAGGGGATTCAAACCGCCAAACATCCTCTAAGCAGCCACCCCGGGCCCGGTTTGCCAGCCAGCCATACACACCTTAGTGTTGAGGTTGCTAGTGTCAAAGACGGACCAAAAACCCTCCGCCATGCAGACCATTGGCACACTAGCAGACAGTGATCTTGGGTTCCCTTTTAGTCGCCTTCTACGACATGCAGGGGTACGGTGGGCTTATTCTACCCCCAGCCCACAGGTAGCCGAGAGACACAGGAGGAGAAATGGTCTTCCAGGAAGGGTCTTCCTTGGTAGTGCCTTTAAACTTTGCGATCGCTGCGTGTGTCTTCGTCTTCGCCAATGAACGAAAAGGCAAATTTTCTTCAAACGAATGGTACTGGGAAAAACGAATGCTTGTCCACACACTGTGGAGCACAAGAGAAAAAAAGATGGCTACAAGCCACGTCTTGGCGCTTTTATAGGAGGGGTGCATGCTTGAACATGTGCACTTGAGTTACCGAGCTGGGCGGTTCAAACCAACTTAAAAATCTGTAGGGAAAGACAGCATGCAGAGAGCAGAATGCTAAATTTACAGGTAAGGATATTTCCGAACAGCAAATAGAAATTATGTTTTAAAAGAAAATTGAACTTGGATAAGCTTTTTTTTTACACCATGGCAGTCTGTCATGGGGGTACACTTGACCCCTCCCCCAAACTACGGTCTGCTTATGATCCTTTATGGCTTTTCTTTTGTGTCAGGTTATGCTTGAAAGAGGATTCTGATTCCTCAATTTGTACCTCTCTGGTGATTGCCAGTTTAATCACGAAACTAAAACACAGTGATTTACTTGGACCAGCCTAGCACGGTGATTTACTTAGTCCAGCATAACAATATTTTGCTTGGCCTATAGCATGCTGTGTTCAGTTCTGGAGTACACATACATACATAGCGACAATGAGGATAACTGAGAAACCAAGCCCACTGTGAGCTTTGTAAGGGGTCCCCGGGTACCCCAAGCAAAGCGAACAATCACATTCCAGTGGTCAGCATCTTTGTCTCGAAACAAAGAGAAACAAAGAGAAACAACCACATTACTTGGAATGACATCTTTCACAAACATACAAAATGAGCTAATGGTGCTTTAAAAAAATAACATTTTATATTGTTTTCATCTTACGGCCAAAATATTTGTACGATGAAACTCTAATATCGTTTTTTTTTAAACAAAATTTCAGTTCTTTGGCCTAAACAGAAGTGAAAGTCCTTGCGATACCGAAAAAGTGAAAACGGATTGCCGCAACCAATGCTTTGAGGAAAAACTTAAGTCCACGTCTGGAATCAATTGCAGGTAAATAAAGTTCATATTATTTAAATTAGTTTAGGTTGCTGATTTTATGTGAACCTATTTTAATACAACATTTGACCCATTAGTATTAGTTGCCTTCACCTTAAATTAATTTTGTTCACTTTGTGGTCATGGCGAGTGGCCTCAGGCTTGCAGTCTGGGTCCAGCTGATCTGTTCATTATAAGAGATAGGGGGGGGGGACCATATCCAAGGAGCCCGCAAATTAGAAACTTGCTGATGAGGGTATTATGACAGACTACCAAGTTCTGTTAAGAGATATGGGCTCTATTACGACCTATTTGGTTATTGTCTGCCTTGATAAGATGTTTCCCGATTTGGAAAACTCCTTCCCCCTTAGACTTTGACCATTCTTCACAATAATATGACAATGTTTGGTAATGTTCAAAATTTAGTTGGTTAATCTCGACGACTATTTTTTTAAATTCAGGTTACATAACACACAAAACATTACATAAAAAAATTAAGCCTTGTGTGTTTTTGCATGGCACATACTGAGATCTAAAGAACCATATCTTCTGGTTATCATCAGTTTAACTCCAAAAGTGATTTAACATAATCAGCTTGACCAACATAATTTCAGTATTAGTGTGAATTATTTTGTTGGTTCCAAATTGGTCGGTATTGATTGGTATGGAATTGGAACTTCCAATTCCATACCAATGTCAATACCGATCAATTTTCATCACTGGCTTACTAGTGTATTAGCCAATGAATTAACTTAATTATAAGTTTAGACAAGGATGGCAGGTTTAAGCATTAAGTTAGACCTAATATTTAGCTAACAACTATAACAGGGCGACCATTTTTTTTACTTCATGTTACATAAGACGCAAAACATTGCATAAAAAAATCAAGCCTTGTGTGTTTTTGCATGGAACATATACTGAGACCTAAAGAACCATATCTTCTGGTTATCAGCAATTTAACTCAAAAGTGATTTAACATAATCAGCTTGACCAATATAATTTGAGTATTACTGTTAATTATTATGTTGGTTTCAATTCGATCCCGATGTCATTACCAGTCAATTATCATCACTGGGTTACTTACTGTATTAGCCAATGAATTAAATTAATTGTGTAGTTTCGACAAGGATGGCAGGTTTAAGCATTCAGTTCGACCTAATATTAAGGTGATAACTATAACATACGAACAAAACAATGATGAGATTACTATTGTTTACTCCAATCTTCCAATTCTTGAAACTTAAGTATTAAAAAATGATAATTTCTAAGCGACAAAATTTATTTATTTCCAAACAGGGGTTACAGTTGAGAAACGATGAAAAATAACGATATACCGTTTTTTCTTTTGTCTACTCAAACTGATGTTTTTTTCTGTTTTGTCCATTCAACACAAAGAAAGCAACTGTTAACCCTTAAATTACTAATATCCGGTGGGAAACTAATTTGTAATTATACGCATATTTTCTCAGGTTTGGCTTGGGAGGGGGTGGCCTCTCAGTGTAAAAGAAATTAGGAACTTCTTTTCTCCAAAATTGTGGGGCTCCTTGTTAAAATTTTGTTATTTAATTCCCGGACTGCTTTGAATTGTGCGTGAATTGTAACAGTTACTATTTGTCCATGCTTTTATTTCCACTACTGGAGGCCCCAAACTGTAGTATGGACCGCCTGAGGTGAGGGCCACCTGGGAATCACTGGTTTCCTGGGCGGGAGTTTCCTACACTACATTTCCCCATTCCCCTACCCCAAAAAATATTTGAGTTTCGGTTAAATAAACCTTTGCGATATATATATATATATATATATAAATATATACATATACAGGGTGATTCATAAAATACTGAAAAATAGGCCTATAAATGAAGGCCTATAAAATGTTGGCTTATAAGTTGTAGGCTTGTACTATAGGGGTGCCTAATTTTATTAGAACATGAAACAAAAACCTTAGTTCAATCTAATAAAGGCTTGCAATTTTAATCTCTTGAATTACTTGTGCGGATCTCCACCTGAACTTGATGGGGACATTTTGTAATTGTGTTGTAGCAAACTGTGTGTTGGCAGGTCATAACGTATAGTATTACAATTCCGTTGTACCCACCTTTTTTGAACATAGAAGTTAAACGTTAGGTTGGAACGTGTAGGCCTGTGAGAAATGCCCCCGAAGTACACTATTGAGGAGAGGATTGGACTAGTCTTGCTTCGTGGCATGGAGGGAGCCAACTTTTGGCGAAATCTTGATCAAAGTCTTCGCCATTGCATTGCTTCACAAGGTGGAAACTTCGAAAATGTAGTTTTGATTTAAGGTGGATGTGGCTTACTTTCATTCCGAACCAGAAAATATTTGATGTTTATTTCCGACATCCGAGCAATGTCGGCATTCAATCTGGCAGTTGCGTTGTTTATTAAGCTAGTTTAAGCAAGCTACATTGTACTACTACGGTTGAAAATATCAACGCATTTCAAACTTTTCTAGTTACGTGTTCAAACCCTAAGTTCAGGATACTCATTACATTTGACTAAATTGTTTAGAGGTTAGCAAGGTTTTCGGTTTAACATCCAAATGCACTGCAATACATGAATACGGTCGAAAATATCACCGCATTTCATAACGTTTCAGTTACGGGTAAAACCATAAGTTCAGGAAATTCATTAAATTTGATTAAATTGTGTAGAGGTTTGCAAAGTTTTCGGTTGGCAATCCCTGAGTACGGTACTGCAATACATGAATACGGTTGAACCACACTTCATAACGTTTCAGTTGTGGGTTCAAACCCTGAGGTCAGGAAATTCATGAATTTTGACTAAATTGTTTAGGGGTCTGCAAGGTTTTCGGTTTGGCAATCCAAATGCGCTGCAATACATAAAAACTACTGTTGCAGATATCAACGAATTTCAAACCTTTTTGGTTACTGGGTTCAAATCATAGTTTCACAACAAAATGTTGCACAAAGTTAGTGAGGCTGGATATTAGATGAGCTCACTAAGCTTGTAGCTTGGGTACAGTAGACGGCCGTGCTATACCTGTTGAGCACATTTTATTATCCCCGGGGGGAGGGGGGGGGGAGAGAGGTTGGCCAGGAACTACTGCCCCTTTCATTTATGACGGGATTTCCACTGGTACAATAACCTAAGATGCACTGTACAAAACTTGGAGTAATCGTGTGATGATCATCATTTTATTATGTCTATTATAGGCCTTCATTTTATAGGCCTGGATTTCATATCCTTACGTCTTATAGGCATATTTTTCAGTAGTTTGTGCATCTGTACGTTCATGAATCTTTACATTTATGAAACTTTACGTTCATAAAGTACTGAAAAATAGGCCTATAAGACGTAGGCCTACGAAATATAGGCCTTAAAATGAAGGCTTATAATAGACCTAATAAAATGATGATGTTCACAAGATTACTCCAAGTTTTGTACAGTGTATTTATGTTATTATACCAGTGGAAACCCCGTCATAAATGAATGGGGTTCTTGCTTCCCCTCCCCCTCCTCCCTGGAAATAAAATGTGCTCACTAGGTATCACGGCCCCTACTGTACCCAAACTAAAAGCCTAATGAGCTCACCTAATATCCCGCCTCATTTACTTTCTGCAACATTTTAGTGTGAAACCAGCATTCGAACCCAGTAACCGAAAAGGCTTGAAATTCGTTGATATCTTTCACCGTATTCATGCATTGCAGTGAATTTGGATTGCCAAACCGAAAACCGTGCAAACCTCTAAACAATTTAGTCAAATTTAATGAATTTTCTGAACTCAGGATTTGAACCTGTAACTGAAACGTTATGAAATGTGGTTATATTTTCAACCGTATTCATGTATTGCAGTGCATTTGGATTGCCAAACCGGAAACCTTGCAAACCTCTAAATTACAATCTATCAAATCTAAGAATATCTTGAACTCAAGGTTTAAAATCGTAGATTTCGCCAAACTCCCTCAATCATTTCTGGTGTAATTGTTTGAAAGATCGCAACAATACATTGCCTTACCTCCTGAACGGTCCCCGGGTGATGTAGTTCTGCTGCGCCTAAGCTGTTCCTCAGATAGCCCCATAGGAAGAAATCAGGAGGGGTTAGATCAGGAATTCTGGGTGGCTATTCTACTGTTCCTCCCCTCCCAAACCACCTGCCACCGAAGGTCTGATTCAACCACTCCCATACATTGCGTCCAAAGTGGGGAGGAGCCCCATCGTGCTGATACCATACGGTATTAAGACGGGCAAGCGGTACTTCCTCTTCGATGTAGGGTTGAAGCTCGTCTTTGGAGCAGCTGTAAATATCGTTCAGCATTTAGTGGTCCAACAATGAAGAATGGTCCTCTCAACCGTGAACCCACAAACCCGCACCACACATTCGTGCTGGGATGATGTTGGTGATATCCCTCAATTGTGTAATGTGGGTTTGTGATGCTGTATTCACGTGTGTTCTGTTTGTTAGGTAATGCGTGTAATGAAATATGGGCCTCCTCAGTCATTGCAGGACAACGTAGAAATTTGGCATCACCATCAATGGTTTCAACAGCCACAGTGCGAATTGTAGTCTTCTGTCATAGTCCTCCTCATCAAGGTGTTATGGAGAGGCGGGTTTGCATCCATAGTGCCCCTGTTCCTTAACGATTCTATGGATGGCTGTTTAGTTGGTATTAAGATGCTGGGCAAGAGCTCGTTGCAATGTTCGAGTTGCTTCGATAGACTCAATTACAGCAAGCATACTTTTTCATTTGTAGCTGAACGTTGACGACCACATGCTCCCCACTCGTCTGTCACAGACCCTGTTGCCTTAAATTTCCGCAATAAATTATTGACTGATTTGCAACATGGCCACTATCTCTGTCTGGATGGTGGGCGTGAAATTGGTCAATAACTGCTGCAATGGTTTGTAAGTTGGCTCCCTCCATGCTACAAAGCAGGACTAGTTCAATCCTCTCCTCAATAGTGTACTTTGGGAGCATGTCTCACAGGCCTACACATTCCAACTTAACGTTTAACTTTTATGTTCAAAAAAGGTGGCTACGACGGAATTGTAATACTACACGTACGATCAGACAACACACAGTTTCTACAACACAATTACAAAACGTCGCCATCAAGTACAGGTGGAGATCCGCACAAATAATTCAAGGGAAACACATAGCAAACCTTTATTAGACTGAACAATTGTTCCATGTGCTAATAAAATTAAGCATGCCTATAGTAAAGGCCTACATTTTATATACCTACACCTTATATGCCTACATTTTATATGCCTACATTCATAGGCATAATTTTCAATACTTCATGAATCATCCTGATATATATATGTATCATACATGCATACATTTCTAATAACCTTTAAAAATAAACTTAAAGGAAATGAAGAAAAAAGTAAAAAAGTAGCGGATATGTCTGCGGACCAACTTTGAGACGATTATTTTCCTGGGACGAAATTTCTGGTACAAATTGTCTTTGATGAATTGTCCAGGGATTAAAAAAATCTGTGGTAGAATTGTCCAGCCATAACTATAGTTGTTAAAGGTAGAGTAAATAAATAAATAAAAAAACAATGCGAAGTCTTCAAGGATACTTACTTTTATACCGCATAAACATGCCGGATCCTTGTTGATTAAAGCCTTTCGTAAAAAGCCAGAACTGTATGGTCGAAAACGAAATGTTCTGTTACTGCTGCCAATGTGGATGAAATTAGAATCAATTCCGGAATTATACATTTTTTTCAGTCTGTGTTTAATATTTTGGGGAAGATACTTTTCATCTCTTGTTTAATTTTTTTTTAAAAGATTGCCCTTCATGGCTAAATCTGGTTTACCGGATTGCGAAACCTTAAATGATGCCAAGACTTCGTACGATTTGGTCAGGAAATTCTACACTGACATGACGAATGGAGACTGTCTTTGTAGTAGAACTTGCAATAATACTATCTACAGACTTTCCATAGATGTCGAGGGCCAGCACAATGGAAGTGAAACCGAATTCATCCTCTACTACTCTGACAATTTGAAAGAAACAGTGACGGAATCGTTTGCTTACGGATTCGCTGCACTTGTAAGCGACATTGGAGGAAGCCTCGGATTTTTCTTGGGCGTCTGTTGCCTTTCAGTTCTGCAGATAGTGGAGAAATTTTTTGAAACTGTTCTCACCACTTTATGTAGCTTGGGAAAAACACGAATTCAGCCAGCTAGTCGATCATTACAATAAGACTGAGTGTGTCATAAATCTTCACGTGCAGTGAAGGAATGATCTTGTCCGTTGCTAATTTGTTAAGTGTATCATGCACAGTTTAGCATAAATAATTTACTAATAAAGTCGTAATATACTTATTCACTGACATGTTCACGTGCGGTTACTAATTGAAATAATTCGAAGTTTTCAAATAATTTCTGCAGGTCATTATACATTTTTTTAAATTTAAGATTGCAGAAGATATCAGCTCAACCTATTCTAATGAGTGTTAATTTGAGATTTTCCAATTCTGCTTTCATAATTGTTTCCAGCAAGATGCCAAAACTACTTGTATAACAGTCCAATGTTGCTGTTTTAGAATACACACGATCTTGTAATATGCGATTAGAAAATGTTGGCAGCTAATTTTAAAGGCACGGTAACATAGACTGAATAAGTAAATTTAGGGGTGTTACTCCTAATTTTTTCACTTGATATTCACAATATCTATATGAATATAATATTACTGTCACAATTAAATTTTTTTTATATCTGCCATGTGGGTTGATGCAGGGTAGATCTTAAAACCACTACTACTTGGCCTTACAGTATTGTCAAATATTGGTGGCGAGATGAGTCACTGCTGTTTTATTTTAGTCATGTGCAGTGCAAAACAGTGCAGAGGAATACTCATACGATGCTAGCGTCTGTCTTGGCTTGTCTTTTATCCGCCGTGTGTCAACGACAATTTTCAATCCGTTGTAAGAGTTACTTGAAATTTTGCACATATATTTCATTGTTTATTAATCGAAAGTCAATAAAATTGTGCAATGGGTTTTCAAATTTTTTGGGGGGGTGGGGTGGGGTTAACTTTCTAAGATAAAAATCAGTTATGGTTAAAATCACTGGCACACAAATTCCATAAATACACCAAGCATACATGTCTTCATAGTGCATTGTGAGTCTTCACAGTTTTTTCTACGTCATCTGTACTTTAATATGACAATTGGAATTATTTAACTTTAGCGTTGCATTCGACTCCCAATATGCCTGTTAAATGTAAAAGCATTTCTTGTGATGATGCGTGAATTGTATCGTATGTTTCCTGTTTCTTGGAATGAGTTTGATAATAATGTCAGACTTCATCATGCTATTGAGTGAGAAGGGTCTGTAATCGTTTAAGGCCAAATCTAATAATTTTCTTCATAAAAATGGGAAGGAGGGTAATAAGACAAGTGTGACGTGTGCGAATGTTTCGTGAGAATCAACGGGTAGGAAAAAGAGTGGCAAATCTTCGTGAAACGGCCAATAACAATAAAAAAATGCTTGCTTCCCCTCGCACATAACTTACGTGTGAAACAAGCCAATATAGTAGTGCAAGAAATTAAAACACGCTAAAAGTAATGTCAAGCATGAAAAAGCTTAAATGACCTTGCTCTCGACGGATATTTCTCAAAGTATGGAAGAAAATCGGGAGTCATATCAACATCAGTCGTATGAAGAAGATTGGGGATTAAGACAACCAAAGAAATCGAGAACCACGAAGTAACACAGTACTTAACTTTTAGATTGAGTGACTGTTGCAGAAATAGATTGCAGCTACAAATATGCCTAAAAGCTAGTATTGATTTTGTGGTCAAGATGGCTCTCCTCTTGATTACCTTTAGTGGAGGCAGAGTAACCAACATTTTTCTTTGTGTCGTCTTTCAGTACCTCTTATTTTGATAGTATCAGTAGTTTCAGTAGTTTCAGGTAGCCCCTATCCATTGCAACAATTGAAGAATCATCCCTGGAGTCAGCCAGTAATCTTTGAAGGATCATCAAGTTCTTGAAGGAAACAGTTCTTTAGCAGCAGTTGCCAGGTGATTTCTGATGTCCACATGCTTCTGCCTGCTCCATTTTAGTTATGGTGGTACTCAGCTTTGTACAGCAGCATCATTTCAATTGAGATTATTTCGGACTTAGCTTCCTTTGGTTGGGGTTATTTGTTTTCTCCTTGTTACTTTTGCAGCCCGTAATATGAAGCTAATCCAGCTATTCTCTGTGAATGCTTTAGTCTTATCTGTTGGTTTATTTACTATCGCTCTCATTTCAACCATGTCTGCACAATCAGTTTTAGGGAGTTTCTCGGTTGCATCTCTGGTTTATTATCAGTATCAGTATCAGTATCAGTTTATTATCAGTTTATTCCTATGTTGCTCTTTGTCTTCATGTCTTTTGATACGTTGTTTATTCAGTAAATCCTTTTTACTTCTGTTGTTCTAAAATAGTGTACAAAGTCTCTTTTGTCAATTACTAGCCTAAATAAACACCAGAATTTTTAGGTATGGGTGCAAATAATCTATGTGTTGATTGGATACACTTCCACCCCTACATCCCCAAGGTTTTGCAAGCAATATTTAAGTTTTAACTATTCAATTTAGAGGTGGGGTGATGTGGTCTAAGTGCCATGAAATACCCAATACGAGTTCCAGATACACATGTGATTGCACCAATGGATGTATGATCATCACGGAGGCGGAGTGATTGTGGAGCATGGTGTCGCTTCCTGAAGAAGCTGATCTGATGAGCAACTGGAAAGGAAACACTGGTAAAAACCGTCTGCTCAGGACAAGTTGCTCAGTTTGAATTTCCGGTTTTGCCCTATTAGGAGAAAGGCTAATATCATACTTGTGTTGAAGATTCAGCAAGGACGACAGTGTTGCAGCTCGTGAATTTTAACATGTGCTGCTCCCCTTAAACTGCAAGATGTCGGCCCTACAAAACGTGGGAAAAGTGAGCTTCGAGGAATACCTGATGTTCCTGATGTTGTACGTCAAGTCGACTTGTGACTTGTGAGCAGCATACGTGAGGAACTGAAGATGCTGTCTGGCCAGTCAGTTCGTGTGTGACAGCATAGGTAACCAAGAGTGCCGACTAGTAAGTTATGTGCCAGTCGATCCTGTGTATTATGTTATTCTCTAAGGTAATATTCTTATGATTGCGTTACATGTACTTGACTAGGCGCAAGAGAGATTTCTCGCAGTATGCTCCTCCCCTTATTTAAAGGGGGAACGAAAGGGGGTGACAAGTCAGAGCAGAAAACAAGAATATGATTGAGGGTAACGAGCCACAGATTATAAACGCAGAAGATGAGCTGGAAGTGCCACAGAGAATACTCCAAGAAGATGCAGATAACGAGCCAACAAAAATAAACGTAGACGTCATAGCTAAAGACCCACATAAAATAAACACAGAAAATGCGGCTGGAGCGCCACAGAGAATAATTATAGAAGAAACCACAGAAAAACACTTCAGGCAAATTGAGTTTGGCTGATGTTTATTTAACTAAAAAAAATTTTTGCAAGTAGGTCTGTGAACAATAGATTTTGCTCGCCATCCTACCTACGAAACCTCAAAATGTGAGTTTTAGGCCATTACTCATTACATAAAAGTAGTGATAATGAGTTACACACATACATACCCGCCTCTGACGTCATTACCCCCACTTTTTTCGTCGATCTTGAAGGTGGTGGGAAAATGCTTTTTACTACCTTTTTGCGTCCTTTTGCAATCCCCTGTGACGTCATTACCCCACTTATGACGTCTCAGTAAGGGGCACTGGGTGTGTGGCTCTGATGTCATTATCCCTACTTTTTAGTTTTCGTCGATCTGGTCGATGGTGGGAAAGTACTCTTTGCTACCTTTTTGCGTCGTTTTGCTACCTCCATGACGTCATTACCCCACTTATGACATCACAGAGTGTGTGGCTATGAAGTCATTGCCCCACTTTTTGATTTTGGGCTATCTGGAGGATGACAGGAAAGGGCTTTTTGCGAGCTTTTTCTGTCCTTTTGTTACCTTCCAGTACTACACTCTACTCGTGATGTCACAGGGGAGTAGCAATGACGTCACAGTGGGGGCAATAATGTTAAGAGGGGGCTATGATGTCATTACCCCCACTTTTTAGTTTTTGTCAATCTGGGGAGGGTGGGAAAGTGCTTTTTGCTACCATTTTGTATCCTTTTGTTACCTCACACTCACAGTCATTACCCATACCTTTAATGTCACGGTGGGGGTAATGATGTAACAGGTGTCGGGGGTGTGACGTCACTTCTGGTGTGAGAGGCTATGACGTCACTAAAGGTGGAAAGGTGTCTCAGGAGTGCAAATGCTATAGGCCTATGAGCTTTCACGTTATGAAAAATGACTAATTGTAAACATTAAAGGGGGCTGTCGGGTGCAAACAAATGCTTTATGAGCTTTTGCATTGTAAGAATAGCATAAATACTTGTGTTGATAGCTCGGAGAATTGGTCTGTCCTTTCAGATTTCGTATTTTTTTCTTTTCAAGTATATTCATTAAAAAAAAGACACCATGGATTCTTATTCAATTATTCTCATTGGCAAGACTGATTTGAGAATTAATTTAAACACGCCGATTCATTTGAATTCTGAAAATAATTACGAATTGGCTCTGCTTAATTTAGACACTTTATAACAGCATACACAACATCACCTCAAAAAATAACGAAGTTAAGTACACAACAGATGCTGGTGCCTCCTAGCAGAAAGAGATAATTACTCCGGGTGCTTACAAAATAGTGGATTTGAGTAAATTTCTCAAATCATCGATAGATGCAAATGGCCACAACAAGGAAGCTATTACAATTCTTCCAAATCTGAACACTTTAAGAACCGACTTGATACTAACCGATCCGAATTACGGAATATCCTTTACGGGTGACAAGAGTTTGACTCCAGTTTTGGAATTTCAGTCGGACAACCACGTCAGAAATCGAGAAAGTCAAAACACTGTCGACATTACGAGCATCAACACAATTTCCGTACACGTCGATATCACAGACAATTCTTACCTAAATGGCTACAGCCCACTTTATATTTCTTTTATCCCAATTCCCCTCCCGGTTTCAAAATCATATATTCCCCTCATAATTTAAGTTATCTCCCAGTTACTACCAACTTAATCAGAAATATAAGAGTTTGGCTGAAGTCTCAGACTAACGAGAAGTTGGATTTAAACGGAGAAACTCTCACCGTGAGACTTCATTTGAGATCTAAAAATAAAAAAAAGGATAAAATGATCGTATTTGGCAAAAAAGGGAAATGACACTTTCTTAATTTCAACTCTAATAATAAAAAAAAACGAACGGTTTGACTTCTAAAAACAAAGCTTTTATTAAATTTATAACAACACCCAAAAAATGAGCGTAGTAGAAGATTACTTCAAAATCAACGAACCTTTGGTGTATGATTCCTTCGTTGAATTTTACAGGTACCACAAATACAATCCTATTGCTGACATAATCTCAACAACATAAATTCAGAAATCCGCATACACGTCGAAAACCAAGATTTGTTTTTGCAAGTTGCTAACAGTTACCTTCTCATTAAAGGGAGGTTGTTGAAGGGATGACTCGGTTTACATGGATGCTGATGTAGCTAGTCATATTAATAATGCTCCCATGTTCCAGTTTTCTAATATCAAATACCATCTGGCTGATAAACAAGGTGACGAGTTAAATTATTCAGGGTTCAGTACTCCATGAAGGGACTGCTCACTTACGGATCAGCAGAGCAACCGGCTTTGCTCAGCCAGTACTAGGTGTTGGATAGCACGGCCTCCATCAATGCCGAATTAACCAACAACGCGGGATTCAAACAGCAGAACACATCAATCATCGTTGAAACAACTGCCAAGGGAAGCTTTACCTTCGCCATCCCATTGAAACATCTTGGGATTTTTCGAGGAGCTGCTGGGGTGGTATCAGCCGTAAAAAAAAAGCGCAAAACGATGCAAAAGTTCTAGCAGAACTCGTGTGACATCACAAGCAAGTGGAAGGTTCTGGCTCGAATAAAAAAAAACAACTAAGCAAAGAAAGAAGCAAAAACACATTGCCCTATGGCACAAAGATCTTTACTTAAGGCCACTCAAGGTTTAAGTGACTTTGATAAACCTTTAACGAACTTTGATTTAAATGGATTGGCTAGAGTAATGAAAATTCTGAAATTTAGAGGTACTTTAAGTAAAGACACGCTTCCCTTAAAACTTAGGAATTGTATTGAAAACGGAATCGTTAACTTGGAAGATTCCAAGATGGAGATGGAAGTCACTGGGTCACCTATTAGACCATTTCAGGTGAACGTTGTTATTGCGATAGTTTCGGTAACATGGGTCCTCCCCAGTCCGTGGTTAATTACTTGGGGACCGGGATTTAAATACAATTACAAACACATGCAAAACTTTGACGGGGTTTGGTGCAGTCACTTTTACCTATTTTTCCTAAGTGCTTTCTCTAAGGCTCGTAATTCTCGAAGCTGTTTTGGATAGGATCAGATGAGTCATCTATTGAAAAGTTATGTGCAAATCTAACTGAAAATAAACGACTTCTGCGTGAAACTCTTCGACTGCCTGTACCACGATTGGCAAATCTTTTTATATTTTGTAAGGAATTTCGAAATCGGTAGTTGTTGAATCCTCCCCTTTCCTACTTTACATCTAACAACGAGTGCTACACTTGGATTGCTGCAGTATAAAATTGCTTTATGAATTAAACCAGAGCTTGTACGCAGGAAGCTCAAACGAAGACTGGAATTAACGAACCAATTGCTTGATTTTTCCAAAGGGCTTTTCATGCTGAAACTGATTAGCATGAAACAGTTTTCATGCACAAATTTCTTCGCAACTGCATTACTCGGTAAAGTAAGTTCACTTAGATTTTTGTAATCGCTTTGTTCACAGCATTGAAGTATTCTTTATGGTCGTCTTGTAACAAGCAATTGCTGTTGACGAATAACTTAGTAACAGCATCATTTGGTAAAGTAGGATCTCTAAGATTTCTAATCGGCTTGTGCGTTGCATTGAAGTATTCTTTCTGATCGTCCTGTAATAAACAATTCCTGTCAATGTACACTTTTGTTGCCGCATCAGCAGCATGCCAGGGAAAAGCTATGACTTTAAGTTGCTTCTTCTTCGCATAAAAATTTCCGTCAGCCACATCTACGAACAACGTATTTTTTCTTATGCTAGAAACGGTGCATGCCAACTCTTCGGCGAGAAAAAGAAATGGCAAGAGGTAATTCGGTTTTAAGTTTCTGAACGTCTGTTACAAGAGTATCGAACTAAGAACGGCATCATCAGATTCGATACCAGCTCCTACTTTAGTTAAATGCTTGCTTTGCATATCGTAGTTGTTTTCAGCGGTTAACATGTATCCTAGTCCTGGCTGTCCTCTCGGACTCATCAATGTACCCCCTCGCTTCATTTCCAATGCTTGTCCATACTTGTTGAGAGGGGATGGATTGAGGCTTAATGGAGCGTCAACAGCAGCTTTGTCCAAACTTGTTGACTGACATCTTTTTTATACGAGAAATTTTAAAATGTGTCGAGCCACCTTTATAGGTCTAAAAACAATGTGGTAAAAAATACCCTCCCAAATTGGAAGGGTATTTTTTACCGCATTTTTTCAGAGTCACATAGAGTAGAAAGTGAGTTTCCGACCTAGTTGGAAGTGGAAGTTAAAATCACTAACTTGAAAAGTAAAACATCTACTTCGGAATCATACTCGGAGGTTTAGAAGAATCGTGGCGTATACTTTAAAAATAAATTAGGAGAAATGTGGCGTCAAAAATGCAATTCAGGATTATCCTTCAGAAGGTTGTCAGCATCCAACCAGCATTGTCAGAAAAATATATAAATATAATAAAAGGAAAAGCCTCGAAAATTAATAAAAGGAATAAGCTCAAAATGTCTCAACCATCCTGGCAAACGAATCTTTCCTATCTCTTACAAATAAACTTGCTGAAAGTTAAAAACGAAAATGGTACAAAGGTTAACAATTGTATAAAGATTTCCTTGGCCCTTCCATTCAGTTTAAAGATTTAAAGGGCTCGGGGACTCCCGTTTCTAAAGAAAAGTCAAAATATAAAGGTTGGATTTCATCCAGCGATCCAGAAACTCAAACACTGTTGAAAAATCTTAAACGGTATATCTGTAAAAAACTAAAGATTGAGTTTGACGAGCAAAAACCTTTATCTGTGACTATGTTCAATTATCCCAATTCTATGCATATGGCTTCCTCCTGTTACCCCTCTTGTGAAAAGGAGAACGAAGATAACGGAGACAAACCGCTCTGTCTTCAAACTTGGGTGTACGAGAATATTCATTCACAAAACTAAAGGGAAACTTAACAAAAATATCATCGACAAACCCTGGTTTAACTTGCTATCTTACAATGCTTTAAACCTGATGGAAGTCACGGGGAAAATTACCGTGATGTACGTCACCGATGATTCTCCCAGCAACGTGAAATTATGGTACAACGTAGACTTTGTACTAGCTCATTCAGATACTTCCAATTATAAATGTACCGATGAAGACTTTATGGGTTTGGTATCTCTGTAAATATCACAAAATTTGTAAAAAAAAAAAAAAATTAATGGAAATTAAAAAGTACGACTTTTTTGTTCCTAAGAAAGAACCTAAACATCATCCATTTCTACCTTCAAATATCAGTTGTACCAGGTTCCGCAAATTGTGGACAAACTAAATTATTGATTACATTCATCTGTAACGAAAGATGGCTTGACTACGACAGGTTATATATTTACAGTAAAACTTTATGTCAGTCAAAGTGCATAGCTTTGAAATCTATATTTGCCGAAATTGAAGGGTAAATAGGACGGAATGTGGCATTTTTTCGTGATTCTCAAATTGATTTAATTCCGCCCAAAGAACTCGACCCAAATTTTCGAAACCCGATTCTTTTTGACGATTTGCCTTTTAGACAAACAAAAAACATTTATTGCAATCAGTCATACACGAGAATTCCTAAACAAGTGGTCAGAGACAACACACATTTATTAATCCTTTCCCCATTGATGAGTTAAATTTGAAACACGTTTATGAAAATCACATTGGCCCTGATACGGAATTTTCGGACTTTAAAACGTTGTGTAGAACCTGTTGGTCAAAGCCTTATTGGTTTTTAACAATACGTTAAACAAAGGGAGATATACACGTTCGTTTTTACCTATTAAACAAAATAATGGAAACGAAACAAGAAATCGCAAAACTCAAAAGACGTTTAACTAAAAAGTTTTTAAATCAACGTTTGCATGAGAGAGAGCAAGAAGAATCGCTGCAAAAATTTTTTAAACCGGTAGTAAGCACTCTGAAACCGTCTATAAAACCTACATCGGTCGGTGGAGTAGAAACTTTAGCCATGCAAACTACACCGATTAAAGAATACTAAGAAGAAGAAACTGATGAGGATGATTACAATGCATCTGGTTTATTGCGTTGGTAAGTTGTTATTCCTAGTGACAAGACTTTATCGACCCCTCTCAATTACAGCCTCACCGAATCTTCAACTCTGGCTCAAGCGCCTATAATACGAATTCCTCTCGAGACCAAAACTGAATATACAACTACGAGCACCGGCTCTAAACTCAACCCCACATATTCCGCGGTACAAGCTAGGTGCATTTGTACCCCGCCTGAACTCCCTAACCTAGGCACTATAAAATCTCTCGATAGTTTGTTACCTGGACAGACTAGTGGTCAAACAGCTAAATATTTCTTGACAAAATTTTTCGAAAATCCCAAGGAGACTGACCCAGTATTCGGATTACAGTGTGACACGAAAAAAGGTGAGCTGACCTTCGGTAATAAAGTGGTTAAAATTTTTGAGAACGACCTAGTGTTCGAGCAGAAGCAGTATGTGAGGAGACGAGGACTTTGATATTTGCTAGATTTCAAAGATTTTGAAAGAAACTTCCTCCTATGCACCGGAAGTTAAAGCAGCTTATGCAGCCATGTTAAAAAATACTCATGCCATTTATCAAAACAAGGACCCCGCTACTCGTAAACCCAAATCATATCATAGCAAAAAATATGCGTCAATTGTCGCTTCAATTTGGGAGGATATGAAATCTAAGACAAAGGGGACCGGCATGGTTTAAAAGGTGGGTTATTCGAGCAGGGCCTGTTATAAATTTTACAACGATCCTAACGATTTGATAAAGAGCCTCAGGCTTTTTTATAAATCTACTTTAGCCGGTCACGACAGACATAGAAACAAGATGGTCGAACTTTTAACAGAACTGCAGCAAAGACAAATCATAATTGCTCGAGAGAAAAGGGTGGGTTATCAAAATTTAGGTTTAAGTTAAAAAAATTATATATAAACAGAGAACCATGGAAACAAAAAAAATCACGATGAGGTACTGTGTCAAATGTAAACGTCACACTTCTGACGGTCCCGAACTGTCTGTTTTTATCACCGCAAAAAATAACAGAAAGATGCAAGTTGTATTTTACAAGGTATGCGAGACGAAAAGAGCTTCTTTTATCAGGTCTGGGGAAGGATTCATAAACAAAATCATAGATAAGTCACAGCTCGAAATGCATTTACCGGGGTACCAATACTGTCGCCCAGGAACCAAACTGGAAAAAAAGATTAGGATCCAATTATTTTGTGGTTGAAGGGTTAAGACTTTGAAAATGTTTCACTCCTGATGGTGATGAAAAAACCACAATGGCATCAAATGGTACACAATTTAATTTTCGACAAAATAATATAAAATTTATATAAAATGTTTTTAAAAAATT
>JAHWFP010230250.1:0-20792 GCA_023313725.1 Lithobius niger | reverse complement strand
TTGATAGTGAACATCATCAGGCCCCGGGGCGGAGTCATGCGACTTGGACAAAGCTGAAACAAATTCCTTCCAGGTATATGGTAAATTGTACTCCTCTAGCCCATCGGAACGAAAGTCAAGAAAGCGAGCCTCTTCTCTACGCTTAATCCCGAGGAAACCAGGATCATAATGGCCATCACTCGAGACCCGCGCAAATGCAGACGCAAGACAATTGGCGATATCTGGCACAGAAGAGATCACGGTATTCGCCACCTTCAGCTGTGAAACCGGGGAAGGCACGCTCCTCCCCGAGATCTGGCGCACCTTCCGCCACACCTGCTGAGAAGGCGTGGAGCGCGTGATCGACGAAACATAAGCTGCCCACGAAGCACGTCTAGCCTCACGGATGACATACCTGGCACGGGCACGACAGCGCTTAAACGCTACAAAGTTGCCAGTAGTCGGGCTGACCGTGAATGCACGCAACGCTCGCCGGCGGGCCTGAATGGCCCGCCCGCAAGCAGGCGTCCACCACGGAACAGGAACCCGCCGCGGCTGTGTGGACGTACGCGGGATAGTAGCATGAGCAGCAGCAAGGACCACATCAGTGAAATGAGTGGAAAGTTCATCCACATCAGAAAAGTCCTCAACCGCACGCTGAAACACAGCAGCCTCAGCAAAGGCTGACCATTCAGCACGCTTAAGCGCCCACCGGGCTGGACTTTGGTTCCCTTGAATCACATTCTTTTGAGAGACTGGTCGTCAGAGGGGAAGAGGTATGTGACACCTTGGTTCGCCTTGTTACTTTCCGGCTAAAACTATTTAAGACCATTGAGGATGTCCCCAACGTGTGTGTGGTTCGAGGGATGCCGTCTCTCGTCGTTGTAGCCGATCGTCCTCCTCAATGCTTGAAGTGCTCGATGCGAGGACATTTCAGGCGCTTGTGCACGAGCCTGTACTGCACATCCTGCGCTACATACTTCGATCCGCGGCGTCTATGTGAACACTTGAGTGCCGCGCGGGCGGAAGTTGCCAGGGAAGTGGTTAGAGTTGACAAGTTTGTTGTCCCAAGTAAGGAGCCTACAGTTCTAGTGTGCAATTTGCCAGTGTCACGTGTCCAACTATCTGTGCCAGTTGCTTCTTCTGTCCCTCCTGTGCCTTCTGCTTCTTCTGTTTCCACCGAGCCCTCTGCAACCTCTGGCCCCTCGGTTCCTTCTGTGTCCAGTGGTCTGTCTCAGCCAGTTGTGCTGGAGCCGCTTCCCTTGGTGCCAGGCTCCAAACTACGGCAAAATAGTTCAACGGCGGTTGCGGAGAGTGCAACGGCGGAGAGTGTTTGTCGTGTTGGAAGAGGAGATTCACCTCCAGCACGGAAAAAGAAGAGGAGTAGTCGTTCTCGTGATAACGGTAGTGATCGTGCAAGTGAGAATGCCTCTATGAGTGTTGTGAGTAGTGCGGAAAGTGTCAGTGGTCGGGATTTGTGCACTGAAATGTGCGTCGAAAGTCAGGTTAGTGATCGCGAGAGTGATCATAATTATTTTGTTGTTCCTGTGAATAATACTGTAGAGAATGCAGAGATGTGCGTTGTTGACCAGGACGAAGATTGCGGGAGTGGTCATGATTATTACGGTGGTTTTGATAATGAACAAGTGTTGTCTTTGAGTCAGGCTGTTGCATTTAGTGTTGATAGTGTGGATCTGGGTCTTGCCGATGTCGTTACGATAAGTAGTGACACTAATGTTAGTGGTGACGCTAATATTGTTCTGAATGATGCTATGCAGACGTGTCAGGAAAGAGTGGGAGAAGGAGTGGCTTAGGTTAGGTTGGTGTCACTGTTAGTTAGGTTAGATTTTGTAAACATGGCCTATTCTATTGCATCCTGGAATGCCAGGAGTGCTGCACATAAGATGCAAGAGATTGAGGAACTTCTGCAGCATGCCCAAATTTTAGGGGTTCAGGAGTCTAACCTAAACTCGTATGATGGCGCTGCTTCTCTACAGTGTGATTATGTGTCGGGAGGAAGAGGTGTCGGCATGTTTATTAAATGGGCGGTCCCGTATGTACAGTGCCCTGTGTCTGTTGCGTTTCCTGGCTTGGATGTGTATGCAGTTAAGGTGTTTATGCTTGCCCGTTGGGTTACGTTAGTTGTGCTTCATGTGAAGAGTGACCGTACAGTTGGCGAGTGGAATGCCTGGTTCCGGCAGTTCACTCGACCTCTCATAGTGTGTGGGGATTTTAATGCCCACCACTATGATTGGGGATCTCAAAGGGTTGATACTCGTGGGCGACGTTTGAGCAGCTGTATTAGTCAGAGTGACCTATGTGTTGTTCATGATGGTACTCCCACATTCTCGCGGTGGCAGAGGAATATGGTTCAGGAATCGGTCCTTGACTTTTTTCTCTGCTCCTCTGGGATTGAAAAATTTTTTCGGTTCTGTGTGTCCGATGATCAGCGAGGCAGCGACCACTTTCCTGTGGTCCTGCGACCTTTCAATGGAACAGATCCCTGGCGACGATGTGTGCGGCAGCGCCCGCGAGTCTCGAACGGTGTAATGGAAGAGTGGTTGGAAACAACTCGTGTTGCTTCAAGATGCAAGAGTGGCAGCTGCCCACGCGAGTGTGTGGGGAGAACACAACCTCGCTGGTGGACTACAGCTTGCTCTAGGGCAGTCTGTGATCGCCGACGAGCTTACAGGTGCTGGAAGAGGAACCCATGTGACGAAACTTGGTTTGTTTATCAGGGAACGTCTGCTGAATCATCATACATAATTCGCAAGGAGCGGGACCGATTTCCCGAGAGGATTTGCAGTCGTGTATGTTCTGCTGCGTCTCTCGTGCAGGCGTGGAGTGTCGTTAATCATGGCTCACAGCGTGTCTCTCAAATGTGGGTGTATGACCCGTCGAGTGCTTCAGGTGAGATTCTGAAGGGCGAAAGGATGGCGGATGCCTTTTGCGACAGGTTTTCAAGCGTTTACGCCCTTCCCACTGGGTTGCCTCCTCCTCCTCCGGTTGTGAGCGCCATAGATGGTTCCCCAACTGATGTTCCCTGGGCTGATGCTGAGTTCTTGTCGACGTTGGCGAAGTGTAAGGATGGCAGCGCCCCGGGAATCGACTGTGTGTCCTACAGGACTCTGCGTACGCTAGACTCGGTGGCTGTCAGTGAGGTGGTGAGGCTCTTCCAGGGCATTTTTCACAGTGGCATGGTTCCGGACGCCTGGTTGTTCACTATTATTGTACCTCTTTATAAGTCCGGGTCTGCGCGTTCTCTAGTAACGAATTATAGGCCTATCTCCCTGTTGTCCAATCTCAGGAAGGTTTATGAACGGATGCTGGTGAAGCGGCTTGGATGTCATTTAGAGTACCATGGCTGTCTTGCACCGACTCAGTTCGGGTACAGGGCGGGTCGTAGCGCCCAGGATGCGGTGATGTTTCTCCTCTCTGGGATTTATGAGGCCTGGTTGCAGGGTCACATCGTGGTTGCTGTGTTTCTTGATATACGGGCAGCATATGACACGGTCAGCATTGAGTGGGTGCGCCGAAGTCTGGTAAGCATGGGGGTGGGCCCGGGTCTTATTAACGCGGTGTGTGCGCTTCTTGGGATGCGCCAATATGTCACCAGGGTCAACGGCTACTGGTCATCAGTAGCTAGCTCAAGCCGGGGCCTTCCACAGGGGAGCTGTCTTAGCCCCCTGCTTTTCGCAATTGCGATTAATGAAGTCCTGGTGGAGATTGGTGCGTCCAACAATGTTGTCTGCTATGCAGATGATGTGGCCTTATGGTTTGCCGGTTCGGATCCTGCATTGTCCTGCCAGTATGCTGAAGTGGCGGTAGCTCGTGTTTCAGCCCTTCTTGCAGCCCGTGGGCTTCTCTTAGCGCCAGCCAAAACAGAATTGGTTGTTTTCAGTCAGACGCGCATTAGGTTCAGGACGCCGCTATCCATCTGTGTTGATGGCACTGTTGTGACTCAGGCTTCATCCGTTAAGTATTTAGGGGTGCTGCTGGATGAGAGGCTTGAGTGGAGTCTTCTTGCTGCGTCTTTGCGGCAGAGGCTCTTGTCTCGTGCTGCGGTTCTCCGACGGCTGTCGAGGATGAAGGGTGTACGGCGCGGTTCTCTGCGTGCGGTCTACAAAACCTTCGTGCGTGCCATCCTTGATTATCACCTTCCGTTTATTGCTGGTGAGCGCAGGCATGTTTCCAGTCTTCAGACTATTGTGAACGAGTGCTTGCGAGTTATTACGGGTTGTCTCGTGACGACTCCGGTTGAAGCGTTGTGGGTCGAATCGTGTGAGCCTCCTCTTCGTATCAGGGCAGTGGAGCTCCTCTGTGCATGCGGTATGCGCAATATCAGTAGGGGAGCAGGAGACTGCGTGGCAAAGGTAATCTCTGACTATGGAACTCTCCGTCCTACGGCTCTGAGTTACTTGGGGCCTCTGGGTGCGGTTGCCCTGTCGCTTCGTCGTGTGTCATCCATCTCACCCCAGATGGTGGCACGTGTGGTGCCCTTCAGCCCGTGGGTGTGGTGTCCAGTGCTGAGTGAAGTATTTCTGAGTGTCCCAACTGCGTGTGATCTTTTTTGTGATGCATCCTTTTGCTGGAAGACAAGCACAGGGGGGGTTGGTGTTGTCGTCCCCTCACTGAAGCTACGGTACGGTCGTAGTCTCCAATTTGTGTCTTCTAGTACTATGGGAGAGTTGTGTGCCATTTCAGTGGCGCTGGATATTGCTCTCGACATGGATCTGCCATCGTTCACTATTCATTCGGATTCGCAAGCTGCTATTGCTGCTCTGCGTCGTGCGGTCCAGCAGCAGGATGTCAGTGATCCAATTCTATAAGAAGTGTGCCGTAAACTTCATACTGCAATACGTCGTGGTGGTGTATGTCTCAGGTGGGTGAAAGGCCATGCCGGCTCAACGGGGAATGAGCTGGCAGATGAGTTGGCACGTGTTACGGCCCAGGATGAGTATGATACCCTCTGGCCCGTTTCCCTTCCAGTCTCCAGGCGTCCGTCTTTGAGGGCTCTTCTGCTGGTAGAATGGGAAAGGGAGTGGGCGTCTGCCTCTACAGGCCGTGTACTATTTGCAGTACAGTCGGAGTGTACCCTTGCGTCACCTCTAGATTTATTTCCACTCTCGACGGCTAGGGTCCTCTCTCGCCTACGTACCGGTCATTCACTTCTGGCAGCCCATCGTCACCGTGTGGGCTGGGCCACATCGCCAGCATGTCCAGGTTGTGGGTCCCCACAGACACCAGAGCATCTCCTGCTAGTTTGTCCTAGACACCATTGCCAACGGCAGCGCTTCCTCCAGTATGCCGGTCAGGCGCAGAATGTAGTCAGCCTTCTCTCTTGTGGATTGTCACCTGTGACGAGGGCCAGGCTGAGGGCAGTAGCCGTTTTCGTTGGAACCACAGGTGTCCAGCTGTGACGAGTATCTTGGTCTCCTTCTCCGTCTCCCACTCTTCGTTTACGATGTGCCTTCCGTGTAAGTATATGTATGCTGTTTGAGCCCTGAAAACTTCATTAAACAATGGTGAATAGAACTGACAGTTGGCCATTGTATGAAAACTAACATAGGGCCTAAGAGTCATCGGGCAGATGACCGGAAGCGGTTAACATTCATTACAAATCCTTTGTACCCCCTTTTTTTGGAAAACTAACAGTGTAAAAGAGTAAGAACCAAATTTTTCCCCCCATGTCGCAGTTGATATTACTTTTTAAAGACGACATGAGTCACTTTAAAGACGACATGAGTCACTTTTGGTAAGTATTTTATCCCTATTTTGGTAACTTTTGGTCTTTATTTGAACCGAAAGTAACCATAAACCACACACAAAAGTAACCATAAACCACACTTTTTTTGAAACTCCGGCTTGGCTGAGCGGAGTTATTCGTGAATAGAGAGGGGGGGGGGGGGGAGTCGACAACTTGGTCATTAGCGCCAACCTCAGTCACAGTGCAGTGGTCCGGGTTGCCACTGCACCACACATTACAGAGATGAATAGAGCCGCTCAGAGGTCGCACGAACGTGGGGATAGGCTTGAAAACCTTTTCCATCGGTGTTACTGATCCAAGCCCTCTATAACATTCATTGCAACACATAACAAAGAATTTTTTTTTAATTTCGCGAGCCACGTTGCCAAGGTTATTTTTGCAAAGGGGAATATAGCTCTTGAAACTAAGTACAAAGCTTACCTTGACGAAGGTAAATGAGTATTTTCTATGGTAATGTAATGTTAGAGGCATACATCAACTAAACAATTTACCGAGAATTCGTATAAATGCCTATTTGTAAGTGGTAATTTAAATTCTTTTTAGTCTCAAGATTTGTTTTTATTCATAGTAAATGTTGCTGTAAACCCAAAACTATCAACTTCCAGCCTCTTAATCTAACTTATATGTATCAAAAGGGTGCAAAATATTGTGCAAGACTTTTTCGTAGGAGTCATATTTCTTTGTAAGTTCAACCACTATTGTAATGGGCTTGTATTTAGGGCAAATACGAATCCATCAATTAAGTCAGAAGGTGGCTAAGCAATAAAATGTTATTAATGTGACACCAAATAAAATAATGTAGACGAGACTTGATTTTATACCTTAATCTCCACAGGCTTTAATATGGCAGTATGTTAAATCCACTTGGCACTTTACAAGAGTTACCCCAATAATTGGCTCGGCCTTTGATGGCTTACAGAAGCTAATATCTCAGTGTCACCAAATGTTAATTGAACTTAGTGCCAGTAATTCTCAGTTATCTCGTAGTATCCAAACATATAATGGGAAATGTAAACCACAGGAACCCAAATCAAAGTTACGCCCCTAAAGGATTCTCCGGTGATACCAAACTCTATAACCCCTGTGAATAAGCATGATAAACACTTATTGCACTTAGCTGTATATCAATGCAGGCCAAAAGGAACTTCTGGGCCCTGTCCTAGGCTTGGCAGCCTTGGCTCTCTATCTCTCTCTCTCTCTAGGGCAACTGACAGTAGGCTAGTGGGTTGGTGGTTAAGGAAGCTCAATGACAGTGACTTTCACTCAAGTTGTTCTCTCCTCTCTCTCTGAGCTGGAATCCATTATCAAGTTCAAGTTTAACTTGCTTTTATATGTTGGGATTAACCTTTATTAATTCAGCAATTTATTGTAATGTGTTTCCGGTGGATTTCGTGTGGGAGAGGTTTTAATTAATACGGTGCGGCTTCGATTGAAGCCCCAATGTTCCTTTTTAATTGCTGGTTTTGGCAGATTTATGATGGAAGTGAAAGTATGTCGCAGGACAGATTTATGACCCTTAATATATACGGTATTAGCAATCGAAGGTGGCTGTAAGAGCATTCCAATTTTTATTGTATAATAAATCAAGAAGCAAAAGTTAGCTGTCAGCGAGGAGATGGACCAGCATTTGTCCTTGGCTGTCATTTCAAGTCAATAAATTATATTAAGGTTCAGTGGGATGTAGGTTGTGGTATTTCCTTTGGCCTTCTCAGCTAGCTTTCATAGAGGCTTTTGTGGGTTCAAACAAAACTCTGTTCTCTGACAGTTTTTAGATGTTCTTCCAATATTTATAAAAATAATTATATAAATAACTAACAACCTGATATTCTGTATTAATATAAAAATAGTTTTAAGGCAGAATTTAGTGGGCGCAATGAAGAGCACAAGTGCAAAACAAGTTTAATCACTTTTTTTGAAAAATATGAGTTAGTTGGCTTTCCATACTGTTGTTGCAGGATAGAAGATGCCCGTAGTCTGATTTAGCAAAAAAAAGTTAAATCGTGCCTGCAGCAATGCAAGTAAAAACGTCGTTTCGTGCAAAACAAGTTAAATCACCGGTAGCATTTCGACCATAACAAGTTAAATCCTAGAACCAATCCGCACGCGAGATCCAAGCTTGTGAAGGCTTGTGCGCATGCTCACTCTGTTGTAAACAAACATGGCCGACGAGCGGCAGTTCAACTCTGCTACTACCGACCGACAATACGCCGACTTTGAGACCGTTTCAGTTAAAGAAAGCAATAGGCGATCACGTAAACGTAAGATGAATGTTAGCAAAAGGGAACAACAAAAAAAGGAACGTTTTAGGGATGCTCATGGAGACAAATTTCGCTAGAACCCGGTATGTAAACACGGAAATGCTGCTGCGAAATTGTGCGTGTATCAGTGCTCTGTTTTATCCGATCGTGACATTAATGCCTTTCGTTCAGAGCTCTTTGCCTCTACTAATAAAATCGAGCAGGATACTTTTCTTTTATTGGACGTTACAGTTGCCCCAGTTGCTAAAAGAAGGGCTGCAGGTACAAGACGATGCAGGGATCAAGCTAACTTTTTCACCATACGGCTCTTGACAGGAGAAAAAATACGCGTCTGTAGGGCGACATTCCAAGCAGCTATTAAGCCAATAGGGGCAACCAGATTGACTGGCGTGTTAAAACGCAGTTTCGACAGTGGGTCCCAACCGAAAGAAATAAGGGAAGGGGACAGAGTAAAATGAAAAAATTATGAAAAGAAGCAGTGCATCCGAGACGTTATAAATATAATTAAGAGGTCGTGGGAGCCATTATGGGGGGAATAAAAGTGTGAGGATCTACCTGCCAGCAGAATTAAAAAGCATTAAAAATCTGCATAGAATTTACAACCAACAAGCAGCCATAAACTGTCCCACTCTATGTTCTATAACATTTTTGTACGGGAATTTAACATTGGTTTTTGTTCCCCAAGAGTAGACGTCTGTACTACTTGTGAATTACTGCACAATCAAATTACATTATCAACAGACAAAGCCAAAAAATCAGAATTAATGGTTCAGAAACGTGTACACAAGTGCTAATGCATTTTATGCCATATTGAAAAGGCAGTCGACTTCTGTGCCTGAAACTCACGTCATAGCTTTTGACCTCCAACAAGTTCAAATTCTACTAAAGGTTCCGGTGCAGGAGGCCTTCTATTCAAGACAACTTGCCCTTTACAATTTTGCTGTATGTGATGTTTCACATGAAAAAAACTACACATACACATGGACTGAAAACCAGTCAGGTCGAGGATCCGTTGAAGTAGCTAGTGCAGTTCATCACTACCTCTGCAACATTTGGCCCGCCACTGCAAATTTTGATCAGGTCAGTAATGTGATACTTGCAAGCGATGGCTGTGGTGGTCAAAATAAAAACAATATCCTTTTAGCAATGGTGCAGAGTTGGTTGTACAGCGCCCCATGCAACATCACATCAATGACGCTATTGTACCCTGTGAGAAGGCATAGGTTTCTGCCTTGTGACCGGCTCTTTGGCCGTATACAAAATGACCTGAAAGTTAAAGATACCATTGTGAAACCAGAAGGGTACCATGAAACCTACCGGAAACATTGTGATGCTGTACACGTGATCTCTGATGACTGGAAAGTCCATGATTGGAAACTAAGAGCTAACAAGCACTACAAAATATTGGAACGAATCCAAGAAGCAAAACGAATTGTTCTGGAAAGGACTGTTAAAGGTAATCAAACTACTGTCACAGTGGCAAACAACACTTTGTATAACAGTGTTGATGGTGAACCCACAGGTCTTCTAAAACGGTGTGCTCGTCACACTAGCATTGCTCGGCCTATGAAGCCCACAGTAAGATTAATCACCAAACCAAAGCTGAAGGACATACATCACTTGCTGAGAGTGACTTATGGTGAAATTTGGGAAACTAACCCAGATCTGGAACTCTACACCAAATTACAGTGCTTCTCAGAAGAAGGTGACGATATTCATGATGACAACGAACAAGAAAACGAGAACTGCAGATGTTGTGACAGTGAACCTTTAACAACGTTTGTTAAGACTTTTCATAACAAAGTTTGGCTAGACTTTTCATAACAAAGTTTGGCTAGACTTTTCATTATTCACCTAGCCTAATCGATTATTTGCATTAGTTTATTCATTTTTTTTTTGTTTGTCTTTTGATCACTAGTCGTTGCTTCAGTTCAACACAATTTTGGAAAAGATCACGCTCTTGTCATGAATGTTATCTTTAAATGAGCTGATTGGTATATTAGTGTAAGCAATACATGCCATTTACTGAGAAATAAATCTCAATCATTGATTGAAAATAGCAGCAACCACTGCTTCACATTACACTGTCGTAAAGCAGCTTTTCACCTACGCGGAACTGTTTCTATAATACTACTGAAAGGTACTTGGTTAACTACCAGTCTGTCATTACCTTTTACCATTGTACTTCAATTCCAGCAAAGTAAAATCATTTTAAAGATGGTTGCTGCAAAATAAGTTAAATCCAATGCCATTGTTTCATACAAAACAAGTTAAATCCCATGCTTTTTACAAATCAAGTTAAATCTAATATTCTATTAGCTATAATCCTTCAGAATTGTAGCACTGAAGACTGAAAAACTGCTGAAACTCTAGTTAAGGTCGTGCAATATAGTGTAGCAAGTTACAGGTTTACATATGCACGCAGTAATCAAAGAGAGATTTTTGTCATTTTCTGGCATTTCACATTTTGTGATTTAACTTGTTTTGCACTTCAGCACTTATGGCTGTATGTGTAATGACGTTATTAGCATAATTTAGATATAGTAAACGCCATTACACTATAAGTGTCATGATGACGTCAGTATTGCGAGATGCTGTTCATTGTATCCAGAGTTCACATCCAACCTTACACTGTGCAGTAAGTATTTTCCAGACATTATTAGTACCTTTTTGTTAGTGGTAAAGATACCATTTTACAGTAAGGTTTTGTATCATTTATGAAAACGTACTTTTTTGGTTAACGGGTACGTGAGAATTGCCTGGGAATCACATGTAGAGGTGACTTCAATAATCCTTGCACTGCAGCTCATTCATGCTAATTATTTATTTATCCAAATAGAGATTCTTACCAAATCACTGTGCAAAACAAAGTTATAAAACACTTTAAGGCAATGGATTCCAACCAACTTGATAAGTGTTTGCATAATCTGTCTGCAATTAGTTGATTTAGATATTGCGCTGGAATTGAAGAACTAGTACAATGAAAGTTTTGAGACAATTAGTTAGCTTTGTTTCCGTATTCAACCAAAGAATTGCCTGGAATGGTTCCTTCCTCGAAATCGAGGAATTTGTAGTTCCACAGCTGGTGACGGCAGCTGTAGCTTTTGCCAATTAGCCAAACCTGGATTAAAGCGGAATGCTGAGAATTTAGCTACATTAATCTAAAAAAAAAAGGGGGGGCAGTCAGTTGTTTCGAATTTAACTCAGGTAAGCTAACGAAAAGGAATGCAGAATATTGCGTAAAATCGTCGCACATACACGAAAGTAATTCGAAAACTTCACGAAAAATTGGATATTGCAGAACTTCATTAAATGAAGAACAAAGCAACAAAATGAAGGAAATCGTCAGCCTGGTTGACAGAAAATTTAAAGGCAACTTGCAGAAAATTTTGTCAGAGGTGCATGACACGAATCAATGAGCATTTCTGGGCAGGGCCTGGATTTAAGGACCTTCGAGGAAGATCTGATGAAAAGTCCATGTTTCATTTTGACCAGCTGAGTAATAGTATGCAAGTAATTTTTATATGCATATTGTAAATGTACGTTTTGTTCTACAAAAGTAGGCATAGTTCCTTAAGAATATTAAATGTGCGAAGGACCAAGAAACTGAGGAAATCGTTGGAGCAGTGCCACCATTAGCTTAGGTTAGCAAAGTTTAAGGTTGTATTGTTGCATGAAGAAAATTGGAAGTATTTGTTATTAAAGTGCAGCACCAAAATATTAACTTTAAGGCAACCTTCCAATGTGCTTGTTCTTATTTGGGCCAAGGAGCAGACCGGTATTTAATTAAGGATGGTGATTACCGCACCTTGCTTGTGGCACAACTCCGATCCGTAGCCTCATATAAGTCAAAAAATGGCTTATCCCGTGTTCCACCTTGCCTGTGCCTTAGCCAGTCCGCCCCTGTAAAAACCTACTAACTAATACGTACATATTCTTTTAAATGTTAACCACGAATGCAAAACGTAATGAGTTATTGGTAAAAGGAATTTAAGAAAAAAAGGAAATTGTTAGTTTCTTAACGAAAATCATTTGTTTTCACCTTCTAATTTCAGCAGTCGATTTTGATTTGTCCAACTGCCTTTTTCAGACCTCAAGTCACAAGCGTTCTTCTCTTCCAACTCTCAACTCGCACTCTCAATTTGAATTAGCTAATACAAATTTAGAAGTGCGAGTAAGAGTTGAAAGAGAAGAATGCTTGTGACTTGAAGCCTGAATAAGGCAGTCGGCCAATTTGTTTTGGACATTTGAACAAATCAAAATGGACTGACGAAAATTAGAAAGGTGAAGACAAGTTCATCTGTAAGTGATTTTCATCAAGAAACTAAAAATAATTAAATCAATATTATTCATTCTTTTTAAGTTCTCTTGCCCCTTCCCCGATTCCCATATTTATTTTGTTAACATTAAGCTCCCGGTTTTTGTTTAAAAAAATAAAGTTTTACACTTGGTTACAGAAAGTGCTCGAACGGTGAAACAAGATTGGTGGGAAATTGCACCACGTAACCTACATTGACATTAATAGGTGTGTCTTTAATAAAAAAGTAACCATTGCTTTAATTATGTGTAGTTAATTCTGTAAAGAAAACAATACTGGTAAACAAATTGTATACTCAAATCATTTATCCAATTTACAGCACTTGCAGTTTATTCACGAAGCCCACAGCCTGTAACTGTTAGAAAGATTTTGCCATCTTTAATTTATCGAGCAGCCAACAACTAAAGCGTTTGTCATCACAATTCAACCACTGTTATCTTGAAACTAAAGCAGTTAGCCAGACATTTCTTACGGAATTTAGACTGCAATAATTTATAGCCCATTTCCAGGCTCCAGTTTGTCACGAAATTCATAAAATTCTTGATTTTAACAAGATACTATAAATTCGTGATAAATTCTCTCTCATAAAATAAAAATACCGTAACAAAAATATTTTCATTTTGGTAGAAAAGTTGGCTTCGGTGTTTCACGAAGCGCACTTCAGCAATCTTAATTTCAGAAAATAATTTGGCTTTTGGGAAGACCCAACACATACCCTCGTTCTAAGAGGTTTTGAAGAAGGTGTTAGCTGGAGAAAAGTTTAATTTAAAGTAATTGTTAAATAATTAACAAAAGACTCACAAAACTATGACTTTCACCATTGTACCTATACCACTGAAAAAATTTATGCCAGGTTAATATTTAGAGCACGTCTACCAACCTTTAAAACAAAGAATTTACTGAGTTTATCCTTACACAAAGTCTCAGAGCTGCCTTGGTGTGGGTCTTGATGCCTAGCTCACAACAATCAGATAAAAAAGATAGTCATGATTGAGAATGTTCAGCGCCGATTTACTAAATGGATTATTGAGATCTCTCACTTAAGTTACCCGGCAAGACTTCAAATTTTGAAACTCCCCTCCTTAACTTGGAGGAGAAAAGGGGGATGCCTCATTTTGATATATAAACTACTGAATAGTCATTCGGTTTACGTAACTACTTTTTTTTCAGCCTTTTCAAACTAGTATGAATACACGTGGTTCATCTTTAAAATTGAGAGTTTGTAACCCTCATTTAAATGCTGTTAGAAATTCTTTCGTCTATAGGCAAATCGGTTTATGGAACTCACTCCCCGACTCAATTTTTACAGCCTCGTCTGTTACGGGCTTTAAAAACATGATAGACAAATATTTTAAAGGTACCTCATCCCTGAGGATGCTTATAAACAATACCAACAACGGTACAATAACAACAACGATGGTTCGTCATCGGCAGCGAGAGACTACCCGCAACCCCACGGATTTTTTATATCAACCCAAAAAAGCTATTTATTCGAAATTGGTTAATTTTCAAAACCGAATCGAAAATATTTTAAACTCTGACGATTTTAAAGCCTTTGATATACCTTTGATTTTAAAGCGAAATTTAGTCAGTTGGAATAACAGAAAGACAAAAATATCGATCAATTCAGGTTAAAATCTGCTGCTCCCGCCACTTCCACTTCAGTACCGCCAGCCACCACCATCACGACGGCAGCAGCATTGGCACCAGCAGTCACCACCCTACTCCTTCCATAGGTCCTCCTAATTGTCACTACAAGGAAGTCCGATGACAAAAAAGAAAATGACGAGATTGCCAACACGGCCGACTTTACCGAGAGTAGCTAAACGCGGTGCTAGCAAGATGCCTAATATCGAATGGTAACTATTTGTCCGAGACAATGATGGATGCCTACCTCACTAGGGTTTATTACGACTGCCCTGGGAAAACCAGCAGTTACGCACCGGTTCCTGAATTACACCTTCGGGAGAAAAAGGATGGTAAAAAGCCAAATTAGCCCAAATTAAAGATTGGCTTTAAAGCAAGATAGGTATCTTTAAGACCTTATAATAAACCCTATAGATTCATTTTAACGTGAATGGATGGGCTCAGTCGAAAAGTATGGGTAGAAATTTTAAAAACCAAGACTGGGTCTGACGTTTAAACGTATGCCTCACCCGCCGTACCATCTCAGCTCGGACAAGGGGAACAAGTTGAGAGCGAAGGAAGTGCAAGATTATTTTAAGGAAATAGGGATTAAATTCTATGCTACAGAAAATGATGATGGGAAAACTTTGAAAATTGAACGATACCAGCGTGAACTTAAGTCAAGACTGCATAGGTACTTCACGGCTAAGTCCCTGCCATCCAGAAAACTGTTGATTCTTACAACAACACCGAGCACTCCACAACGGGTATGACACCCAATGAAATAACTATACGGAATTATAGACAATTGTGGCGGAAACTACACAGCGATGACCTGAAACAACTCGTCGTGCTATGTCTAAAAAAACTTCTAAGAAAAATAAAAGGTTCCTTTACAGTAGGGAACAAAGTACGACTATCTATTACTAAAGGGAAGTTTGATAAAGGTTACAGAGGCTTATGGTCTAGAGAAATCTTTTTTGTAACTCATGTCTTGGCACCTAAAGGATCCAAGGAAATCAGGCTTAAGGATTATAACGACGAGGAAGTGATGGGTCGGTTTTATTTACAAGAGGTGACCAAAGTGATTAAAAAGGACGGCGAGGACTACCATAGAGTAGACAAGGTCTTGAGATCCAAGGGTTGCGGTCGTAACAAACAGTATCTCGTGTCTTTCGAGGGGTACGACAGCGGTCATAATCACTGGATCCTGGATAAGGGGGGGGGGGGGGAATGAGGCTTAATAGCGCGTCGACAGCTCGGTCATTAGCGCCAACCTCAGTCACAGTGCAGTGGTCCGGGTTGCCACTGCACCACACATTACAGAGATGTTATTCAAACCCCTAATCTAAATCTTGTCATACATCTGTACTTCCTGCAAAAATTGAAAAACACCGGACAGGAGTACAGACTTATCACCCAATTGACGTGCAATGTCATGCGGAAGATGGAAACGACGACGAACACCACCAAGATGGCGACAATCAACAAGGAAATGCCGGACCGTAAGTGGCCGTCGACACTAATAACATTCAGGATTGTCAACCCCCCCGCAAAGCGAAACAGTGAGTAAGTCGGGTGTGACCAATGCGCAAACGGGCCAACACAACCTCCTCACGGCGACTGCGGCGACACGCCGAGTGCCACTCCTAGACAGTGCCTTTAATAGCTCGTAATTTACTACCGTCCTGTCTGTCCCACAAGGCCTGCAAAAAGCGTGTAACCTCATACGCAGAGTTGGAAAGGCGTCTGAGGGAACAAGGCTCAGATCCCTTCGGAGAAGGCCAGAAAGGGCCCCTTTCGCTGTAGAATCAGCTTGCTCATTGCCACTTATCCCAACATGGCCCAGAATCCAGCAGAAAAGCACGGTTTTCTGCTGGCCAGGCAAGCGGGAAAGCAAAGCTTGGACACGCTGTGTCAAGGGGTTCCAAGGATTGTAATTCGCCAAGGACTCCAGGGCACTCATGGGGGGAGGGGGATTGAGGCTTAATGGCGCGTCGACAACTTGGTCATGGACTCATGGAATCACTAAAGATAATGAAATGCGTGCCCTGAAGGTCAAGGATGCATTCCACCGCCAAACCGAGAGCCAAAAGCTCTGCAGAAAACACAGAATAGCCTGATGGAACAGCGGCCTGCTGAGCAATGGGGTTGATCCCTATAGCAAATAAGATGACACTAAGAACGCCTCCTTGAGGCACACCATTCTCCAAAACAAATGGGCGGGAAAGAGTCGCCCCGACACGAACGCGAAAAGAACGGCCGGAGAGGTAAGCGGAAAGGAACAGTGGCATCCGTCCCCACAAGCCACAGTCATAGGGATTACAGAGAATCCCATAACGCCAGGTCGTATCATAAGCCTTCTCCAAGTCAAAGAAAACTTGAACCAGATGTTGACGCAGGCGAAAAGCCTCGCTCACATTTGATTCAAGGGCAACAAGATGATCGATAGTTGACCGAAATCGCCGAAAGCCACACTGGGACGCAGATAAGAATCCCCGTGATTCCAACACCCAGACCAACAGCTCACTAACCATCCGTTCCATAAGTTTGCAGACACAGCTAGTCAGAGCGATTGGGCGATAACTGGAAGGAGAAGTAGGGTCTTTGCCCGGTTTTACAATCGGAATGACCACTGCTGCCCTCCACGCAGCTGGAATAGAGCCCTCTGCCCACACACGGTTGAACATCCCCAGCAAGAACTGCTGGGAGGCAAGGGTCAGATGTTTCAACAATTGATAGTGAACATCATCAGGCCCCGGGGCGGAGTCATGCGACTTGGACAAAGCTGAAACAAATTCCTTCCAGGTATATGGTAAATTGTACTCCTCTAGCCCATCGGAACGAAAGTCAAGAAAGCGAGCCTCTTCTCTACGCTTAATCCCGAGGAAACCAGGATCATAATGGCCATCACTCGAGACCCGCGCAAATGCAGACGCAAGACAATTGGCGATATCTGGCACAGAAGAGATCACGGTATTCGCCACCTTCAGCTGTGAAACCGGGGAAGGCACGCTCCTCCCCGAGATCTGGCGCACCTTCCGCCACACCTGCTGAGAAGGCGTGGAGCGCGTGATCGACGAAACATAAGCTGCCCACGAAGCACGTCTAGCCTCACGGATGACATACCTGGCACGGGCACGACAGCGCTTAAACGCTACAAAGTTGCCAGTAGTCGGGCTGACCGTGAATGCACGCAACGCTCGCCGGCGGGCCTGAATGGCCCGCCCGCAAGCAGGCGTCCACCACGGAACAGGAACCCGCCGCGGCTGTGTGGACGTACGCGGGATAGTAGCATGAGCAGCAGCAAGGACCACATCAGTGAAATGAGTGGAAAGTTCATCCACATCAGAAAAGTCCTCAACCGCACGCTGAAACACAGCAGCCTCAGCAAAGGCTGACCATTCAGCACGCTTAAGCGCCCACCGGGCTGGACTTTGGTTCCCTTGAATCACATTCTTTTGAGAGACTGGTCGTCAGAGGGGAAGAGGTATGTGACACCTTGGTTCGCCTTGTTACTTTCCGGCTAAAACTATTTAAGACCATTGAGGATGTCCCCAACGTGTGTGTGGTTCGAGGGATGCCGTCTCTCGTCGTTGTAGCCGATCGTCCTCCTCAATGCTTGAAGTGCTCGATGCGAGGACATTTCAGGCGCTTGTGCACGAGCCTGTACTGCACATCCTGCGCTACATACTTCGATCCGCGGCGTCTATGTGAACACTTGAGTGCCGCGCGGGCGGAAGTTGCCAGGGAAGTGGTTAGAGTTGACAAGTTTGTTGTCCCAAGTAAGGAGCCTACAGTTCTAGTGTGCAATTTGCCAGTGTCACGTGTCCAACTATCTGTGCCAGTTGCTTCTTCTGTCCCTCCTGTGCCTTCTGCTTCTTCTGTTTCCACCGAGCCCTCTGCAACCTCTGGCCCCTCGGTTCCTTCTGTGTCCAGTGGTCTGTCTCAGCCAGTTGTGCTGGAGCCGCTTCCCTTGGTGCCAGGCTCCAAACTACGGCAAAATAGTTCAACGGCGGTTGCGGAGAGTGCAACGGCGGAGAGTGTTTGTCGTGTTGGAAGAGGAGATTCACCTCCAGCACGGAAAAAGAAGAGGAGTAGTCGTTCTCGTGATAACGGTAGTGATCGTGCAAGTGAGAATGCCTCTATGAGTGTTGTGAGTAGTGCGGAAAGTGTCAGTGGTCGGGATTTGTGCACTGAAATGTGCGTCGAAAGTCAGGTTAGTGATCGCGAGAGTGATCATAATTATTTTGTTGTTCCTGTGAATAATACTGTAGAGAATGCAGAGATGTGCGTTGTTGACCAGGACGAAGATTGCGGGAGTGGTCATGATTATTACGGTGGTTTTGATAATGAACAAGTGTTGTCTTTGAGTCAGGCTGTTGCATTTAGTGTTGATAGTGTGGATCTGGGTCTTGCCGATGTCGTTACGATAAGTAGTGACACTAATGTTAGTGGTGACGCTAATATTGTTCTGAATGATGCTATGCAGACGTGTCAGGAAAGAGTGGGAGAAGGAGTGGCTTAGGTTAGGTTGGTGTCACTGTTAGTTAGGTTAGATTTTGTAAACATGGCCTATTCTATTGCATCCTGGAATGCCAGGAGTGCTGCACATAAGATGCAAGAGATTGAGGAACTTCTGCAGCATGCCCAAATTTTAGGGGTTCAGGAGTCTAACCTAAACTCGTATGATGGCGCTGCTTCTCTACAGTGTGATTATGTGTCGGGAGGAAGAGGTGTCGGCATGTTTATTAAATGGGCGGTCCCGTATGTACAGTGCCCTGTGTCTGTTGCGTTTCCTGGCTTGGATGTGTATGCAGTTAAGGTGTTTATGCTTGCCCGTTGGGTTACGTTAGTTGTGCTTCATGTGAAGAGTGACCGTACAGTTGGCGAGTGGAATGCCTGGTTCCGGCAGTTCACTCGACCTCTCATAGTGTGTGGGGATTTTAATGCCCACCACTATGATTGGGGATCTCAAAGGGTTGATACTCGTGGGCGACGTTTGAGCAGCTGTATTAGTCAGAGTGACCTATGTGTTGTTCATGATGGTACTCCCACATTCTCGCGGTGGCAGAGGAATATGGTTCAGGAATCGGTCCTTGACTTTTTTCTCTGCTCCTCTGGGATTGAAAAATTTTTTCGGTTCTGTGTGTCCGATGATCAGCGAGGCAGCGACCACTTTCCTGTGGTCCTGCGACCTTTCAATGGAACAGATCCCTGGCGACGATGTGTGCGGCAGCGCCCGCGAGTCTCGAACGGTGTAATGGAAGAGTGGTTGGAAACAACTCGTGTTGCTTCAAGATGCAAGAGTGGCAGCTGCCCACGCGAGTGTGTGGGGAGAACACAACCTCGCTGGTGGACTACAGCTTGCTCTAGGGCAGTCTGTGATCGCCGACGAGCTTACAGGTGCTGGAAGAGGAACCCATGTGACGAAACTTGGTTTGTTTATCAGGGAACGTCTGCTGAATCATCATACATAATTCGCAAGGAGCGGGACCGATTTCCCGAGAGGATTTGCAGTCGTGTATGTTCTGCTGCGTCTCTCGTGCAGGCGTGGAGTGTCGTTAATCATGGCTCACAGCGTGTCTCTCAAATGTGGGTGTATGACCCGTCGAGTGCTTCAGGTGAGATTCTGAAGGGCGAAAGGATGGCGGATGCCTTTTGCGACAGGTTTTCAAGCGTTTACGCCCTTCCCACTGGGTTGCCTCCTCCTCCTCCGGTTGTGAGCGCCATAGATGGTTCCCCAACTGATGTTCCCTGGGCTGATGCTGAGTTCTTGTCGACGTTGGCGAAGTGTAAGGATGGCAGCGCCCCGGGAATCGACTGTGTGTCCTACAGGACTCTGCGTACGCTAGACTCGGTGGCTGTCAGTGAGGTGGTGAGGCTCTTCCAGGGCATTTTTCACAGTGGCATGGTTCCGGACGCCTGGTTGTTCACTATTATTGTACCTCTTTATAAGTCCGGGTCTGCGCGTTCTCTAGTAACGAATTATAGGCCTATCTCCCTGTTGTCCAATCTCAGGAAGGTTTATGAACGGATGCTGGTGAAGCGGCTTGGATGTCATTTAGAGTACCATGGCTGTCTTGCACCGACTCAGTTCGGGTACAGGGCGGGTCGTAGCGCCCAGGATGCGGTGATGTTTCTCCTCTCTGGGATTTATGAGGCCTGGTTGCAGGGTCACATCGTGGTTGCTGTGTTTCTTGATATACGGGCAGCATATGACACGGTCAGCATTGAGTGGGTGCGCCGAAGTCTGGTAAGCATGGGGGTGGGCCCGGGTCTTATTAACGCGGTGTGTGCGCTTCTTGGGATGCGCCAATATGTCACCAGGGTCAACGGCTACTGGTCATCAGTAGCTAGCTCAAGCCGGGGCCTTCCACAGGGGAGCTGTCTTAGCCCCCTGCTTTTCGCAATTGCGATTAATGAAGTCCTGGTGGAGATTGGTGCGTCCAACAATGTTGTCTGCTATGCAGATGATGTGGCCTTATGGTTTGCCGGTTCGGATCCTGCATTGTCCTGCCAGTATGCTGAAGTGGCGGTAGCTCGTGTTTCAGCCCTTCTTGCAGCCCGTGGGCTTCTCTTAGCGCCAGCCAAAACAGAATTGGTTGTTTTCAGTCAGACGCGCATTAGGTTCAGGACGCCGCTATCCATCTGTGTTGATGGCACTGTTGTGACTCAGGCTTCATCCGTTAAGTATTTAGGGGTGCTGCTGGATGAGAGGCTTGAGTGGAGTCTTCTTGCTGCGTCTTTGCGGCAGAGGCTCTTGTCTCGTGCTGCGGTTCTCCGACGGCTGTCGAGGATGAAGGGTGTACGGCGCGGTTCTCTGCGTGCGGTCTACAAAACC
>JAHWFP010230249.1:8409-18802 GCA_023313725.1 Lithobius niger | reverse complement strand
GCAGTTGGCGTAGCATTCCATATTTACAAGGCATGGGTGTTGAACCCCACTACTGCTGTAGTTGGTCGGTTAGTTCTTGTTGCACGATATTCAAGATTTTTAGGTTAGACGGGTTGTAAATTGATAAGGGGTGTCGTGGACTTCGCATAATGTTGGGTTGCTGTTGTTTCAAGTACTCTTGGGTACTACGTCCCCAATCTCGTGGAGTGAAATAACCACACTACTGGTGCCTAATTCTACTAACGGCAGGCACGAATCGATAGCAACATTTTGCTAACTCCAAGACCCTCTTATGAACTTGCAATCCCAGTCTAAACCAACAATCCTAAATATCGTGCAACAAAAAACTAACTGACCAACTACAGCAGAAATGTGATATAACACCCATGCCTTGTAAATACAGAAGGCTACGCCAGCAGCCACAGAATTCAAACCATGAACAAGACTATGTAGAGTCGTTTATATATGAAACTTGTATCTGGTTGAAAATTCAGCAGCAGTTTTTACTCTGAAAATGCATCTCACTTTATAAAGTTCAGGACCAAAATATGCCCAATTTCGAAAAAATAGAATACCATACCAGTATTCCGTGCGAATTTTCGAAATTTTTGTTTTAACACCAAGCTCAAAAGATGAGAATGTAAACAACCATTTTCAAGAGTGGAGTACTGCCTGATAAGGACAGATGTTCCCAGTTTGTCGAAAAATTTGCAAGGAATACTGGTATGGTATTCTATTTTTTCTGAAACTGCGTATTTTGGTTCCTGACCTTTATAAAGTTGTATCTGGTTGCGTGGAATGCGGCGGTGTCGGTGGGCTATAGGTTTTGACTTTTGGACTTTAATTTGTTGATGAGCTAAGTGGTTCTGGTAAAAGTGATAACTTTAAACCGAACGACGACAGGCTGTTAATTTAGAGGGCAGGCTGTTAATTTAGAGGGCAGCCTGGTGCGATGGCAAGGCGCATTTATTTCGTAGATGCTGACTTCCAGAGCGGAGTTAAATTTTTTTTCCCGGCAACAGTTGCTGCAGGTGCAAACGTTGATACCTCAATATACGAAGGAAAATTACTTGCAACTTGATGTGCAGTGCCGACGTAAATGGTTTCAAAGTTGGCAGATTGCTTGTGTACAGAACTGAATGCTGACTTTCTCAGTAAATCGATCGATCTATATATATTCTACACTTTACGAGCCCTGATCCCAAAAAGAGCCCATGTAAGCCCGTGTTTCCTTGTTTAGAATCTAGACACACGCTAGTGTGTTGCACCAAATTACGCAACAAACCTCACATTAATTCAATTGTCAAGGTAGTAAACCATTGTAGCGCGTCGCCATAGCCTCAGTGTCATATACCCTGACGCATAGTTTGGCACTTTTGAGGTACTTGGCGAAAAATAATAAAGCGGCACAAAAGCTTGAAGTAAAAACCGGTCAGTAGTTTTAACAATCACTTTAAACTTGCGGTGCATGAGGCGTATAACTACGCTGCAAAGTGGCTGGCAACATAAGACCACTGTAAATAATGAAACCAAGTTTGACCTAACACACCAATCAAAAAAATAATATTGGCTAGCGAAAAATAATTGTGTAAACTATGCATCAATGCAACATTGGGCCCGACTGATACTGGGGTGGGTGACCACCTGAGAATTCGGATGCTGCAGACATAGTGCCTTAGGGCTTCATTGGACAGATGACTGGTAGTGGTTAAAGCTCGCTAAAGCCCTTTGAACAGCTGGACGATTAAATTGAAAGTATTAGTGAAACTTTTAAATATTCAAAACACGCAAAAATACAGAGGTGGGTTAAAAGCCTTCAGTGTAGCCAGCAACGAAACAATAAGTACAATCACTTAATGCGAAGCGCAGAACACGAAAAAAAAGAAACGTCCAGCAACAGATCACATATCAAAACACAAAAGCTTTACTAAGGTAAGATTCATAAAAATGTATGGCTAACTTTAGATTTTTTTTAAAACCAGTAGTGAACATTCATGTACTAGAGATGTTGGACATACATAGTACATGGGGGGTGAAAGAACCTGCCAAGTTTCAGCCAATCAAAGTAGTGATAGAATAAAAATGGCTGCCACCAACTTTTCTTCATGGCATGCCATGCCAAGCCTATGCACTGACCGAAAAGTGTTGCCTTTAGAAAGTGGTGATGACATAATCTGTCGTCGGAAAAGGGAAGGGGACTCAGAAATATAACTCGAAAGGGGACCCTGGTGAAGTCCTTACAAGAGTCGCATGTATTATTCTGGACAGTCTTTTTACACTAACCGTGATGGGAGGTTTCCAGGTTTAGAAACCTTAAACTTGCGGTGTCCGAGAAAGGTAGTCTGCAACAATAAGACCTCTGCAAACAATGACACTTAATTTGACACTGCATTGTCACACAAAAGATAGACCTGACCACTGACACTTGCTTACAGTATTAGAAATGAGGGATCATGAAGAAGAAAACGTTCAAAAGCAGGATATGCTAGATTTCGAAGAACATCAATGACTCGTGAACAACTTTGCACAGCATTTGCCAAAGTTCGTAGTAAACGGTTTATTAACACTGGCGGTAAGGGTCGGGTCTCTTGTTAAACACTCAACTTTGAAAGGTCATAACACCATCAAAAGTGCACATTTTTTGAAATTGTTCATTGAAATCTAACCTCAATTAGTCAAGGCCTGTCTACCTACAGTCCAAACATTTTTTAAGTTCGGCCAAAACAGATCCATAGAAGGGCCAAATAGACAACTACTTCTTTGCCTCCTGGGGATGTAACTTTTGTATGTCCTCTCTATACAGGTTAAACTACACCACCTAAAATCATGGTAATAGGTTCAAATCATAGATTCCTAGGTGGGCATCTGCCTTTTCAAGGTTATTTTAGTTTAAATGGAATAATTATTTAGAATAACACCATCCCGTGCTAACTGAAACAATACTATTTTGCTGATGAAAAATAAAATTCTCCTTACTGTAACCAAATTCTCCCAGCAAGCAAATGGAGAGCGTTCACAAATTATGTAACTTTTTTCTAGCAATTTAGACACCTGCTCCCCTTTGTATGTAATACTTGGCATCACCCACACCCCATCTGAAAATACGTAACATTTTCTTTCCACCCTACTTTCCCCCGCCACCGACCAATTCTGTAGTTTTTTTGGGGATGAATTCGTTTTTATAAGTTGTAAATTAGCGTGTACGGTCGTAATGACCAGAGATTTTGAAAAAGGTCGTAAACAGGCCTTTAGAAAAATAGTTAAAAAATAGTTTAGCTAAAAAAGAAGTTCAGCAAAAACAAGTTACTTCGTTATACTCCTCCCTCCCCATCATAATAGGTGGTAACACCCCCCTTCTCACTCCATATGTTACATTATTTGTGAGTGCTCCTTTAAGTCTGTGAAGAAAACATTCCTGTTAGATTCCTGAATTAAAAATATATTCGGTACACTCAGAAATCGTACTTATTAAATGCCAATGTAGTATTGAAGGCAGCGTTCTGTGCAGGAACTATGCCTGATGTTCCGAGGAGCAATGGTGCCTCGCAATCGGTTTAGAAGAAATCCTACACCATGGTGTGTATAATTGTTCCTACTGTTCGGTGTAGATAGGAAGTTACTGTGTTTCTAACCTACCTACACTGGGAAATTTTGATTTCTTTCATATTTCGCACATAGACGAGCCAGCAGTTAGTTGATATCAAATGAAACAATGAATGTGCCATCTTCACTAGTATTCTGTAATGGCCACTATCTTGAATAGGGCCATTTTAAATAATACTTATTATCAACCAATTTCAGTCAAATTTAGAATAGAGACGAAATAGTTACCAAGTGAAACCGTGAATGTGCCATCTTCACTAATAATTTCTAATGGCCGCCATTTTACAATCTGACTACCATTTGGAAATTATGCTTATCATCAGAGTTCATTCAAATTTAGAATGGAGGCAAAATAGTTGATACAAGTGAAATCTCTAATTAGGGAATACAAGTAATCTGTAATGCCCGCCGTATTGAAATCAGGCTGTCATTTTGAAATTATTCTTATTATCATGCGTTCTTTCAAATTTAGAACAGACGATATAGTTGCTACCAGTTGAAACGTGAATGTGCCATCTTTACTAGCAATCTGTAATGGCCACTATCTTGAAATCGGGCCGCCATAATGAAATCGTGCATATTATTGTACATTATCCTTCAAATTTAGAACGTAGACTATATAGTTGACATCAAGTGAAACAGTGGATGGCATTTTCTAGATATAAAGCTGATGTTTTATCTTCATTTGCTGAAAATTCTTTACTATATGGACTTGGTACAGATTACAGTATTTAAAAATCAAATTATTAAAAACACACGTAATGAACAAAAAATTAATTACAAAGGTGGCACACAGACACTTTCCCTTGTCCACCACCATACTTTCTGCCTGGTAAAGGTCATAAACTGATTTATTACAATTCTCAAAAGAACACGGATTAATAAAGAAAAACAATCGTTAAAAGTTTATTGTAAGGGCCTAAAAGTCAAAATCTGTAAGGAACACGGACATGCTTTGACAGTAAGGGTCTGGGTGTCAAATTTTGTCAGTAAGTCTGTAAAAACCCTTGTGATAAGCAAATGGTAGTGGGGTGTGCGTTTCCTACTTTGCTTTAGGTTGAATTTTCTTTTCGGGTTGGTAACATGGCAGCGTATCCACACTAGAAACCTGTATTGTTTGTCACCAATTACCTTAAATCTACGAAATTCCCATAAGCTAGTCAAAAATCCAAAGCATCAAAAGTAATATGCTTTAAAGAAAGTTCTTTAAAGCTATTCCAAGCACAAAACACCTGCTATAACCATACACACAATCACATTCCGTGCGAATAGGGTAAAATTATATTTACAAAGTTGGATTAGAAAATTGGCTCACTAATTCATTAAGCAAATCGGGTGTAGATTTCTTACTTTGCTTTAGCTTGAAAAGTTTTTTTTGTTTTCCGTTTGGTAACATGGCAGCATATTTGCAGCAGAGTGTGTTCAATTACCTTAAATGAATGAAATTCATTTAAGCTAGTCAAGTAAATAAATTATGGGAGTTCTTTACGATGAAAATTTACAACCTTGCTAGAGACAAAATGTCCAATTCGATTTACAATCATTTTCCAAAAATGTCAGATATTTGATCACCACAATATCCAGCAAAATTTCGACAGCTTTATCAAGTTGATGGTATAACTACTGCTCATCTGTTTTCATCAGCCACTAAGTTTTAGTCCGTTCTCTGTTCAGTACTAGCACTTCGTCGTTTTTGTTTTGAAAATCGGCTCCTGCTGTAGCCTCTCGTATTTATTATGTTGCTCGCTCTAATGCCTTTCAAATTGCCCACTAACTTCCCTGCTGACTAACTGTTTTCACACGTAATAATTCGTCGCGGGTCAGTCCTGGCCAACCCGGGCTGGGGCCAGCCCTGGTCAGCCCTCATGCCGAGCTCCGGGCGCGCTTTGATTTCACACATGATAAATGCTTGCAAGCCGACCCGCCCTCGCTTGGAGCACCGTTCGTCGAAAAATATTGGACAGGAGGATACGAGCAGTGAGTCGGCTTCACTTCTCGTATTGCGTGTTTTCAGGTGAAGCTCGACATTAATGTCAAACTGACGTCGCTAAAATTTGTTGTAATATTTTAAATAGCCAAGAATTGGAAAAAAAAATCAAATACGAAGATTAGTACACCATATTCTCCATGAATATAGGGGGGAAAAAGCCACGATAAAAAAAAATTACAAAAGTCTCTTGAGGAACTCCCCACCCTGCCTGGTGAAATTCGAGCCGAAGACAATTAATCTAACCACCAGCCCTATATATAACAATATGAAAAAAAAACAACCAAACCCATTTTATTTGTCTTTAACTACCCCGTCTTCCCCTCCCCCAGATTTTTTCCTCAGATTTTTCTTTTGTCTTTTCTCCATATTTTTTTTAAACTTTGATCTTGTACCACGGTTAATAGGCTATAAACGCATTTAAAAAAAAACAACTTGTGTTATTGTAACACCTTTCCGTTAATTTGGTAAATACTAATCTACCAGCTGGTTCTTGATTTTATTTCTTGCGTTAATAAATGCAGGCTAATGTTTTTTTTTTTCAATACGGGTGTGAAACCCATTTCTGTTGTCCTTTGGAACTATTGTCAACACCGGTGTCCTTCGGATACCAATACCGACGCTCCAATAATTAAATCTTGGTGGTGTGGTTCGGCGATTGTAGTGTCGATCTATATACATATCCAAAGATTGACGGTTCGAGTCCTTCGTTGGGACAGTCTAACGTTTTAGAACAGAAAAATGGATATCGATCGTGTCAATTTTATTTCGACATATTATTTTCTCTTTATTTTAAAAATATGATGTCATACGTCTTCATTCTGTAACAGTTTGTTATTATGACAACATAACTTCGCTCTCTCTGAAACATGGATCTTTGTTGTAGGTTAGTATTTTGTTTTATTTTGCTCAAAATAAAAAATAAAAACTACCGGTAAGTTCTAATTTTTTCCTTGTAGTGTAGTTTTTCTTTTGGATACACCCAAACAAATCATTTTAATGGCGCGAAATTTGCAAAGGAAATAAAACTGGAAAAATTATATCATTTAGGGAAAAACACTGCCAGTAATTATTGCAAACGCTGATACAAAATTGATCGATGCGATGCATCATGAACCTTTTAACATGCTGATATGCAATACTGAATTTTTTTTTTTTTACTAAGGTGCAATATTTAATTCTCTTCTTTTCTCCCACGTGTTTTTCACCCCGTGTAATAGCCACTATTTAATTTACGAGTGTCACATACCAATTTCTTTTTTTAGTGCTTACCGTTTTGTCTGTTGACATGTAGGCTGGTGGGCTGCACTGCAAGGCTACGAGCGCGGGAGGGCTCGCTTCGAATTTCACACGTTAAAAATAAGGCGCGCTGGCCCTGGCCAGCCAGGGCTGGCCTCGGCTGGAAAGGCGGGCCATTCGAGCGCGCGTCAGCCCTGGCCAGCTCGCTTTCGCCCAGAAAACATTATTACGTGTGAAATCCTCCGTCACGGGTCAGCCAGGGCTGGCCCCCAAACATTATAACGTGTGAAATCAGTATAAATGGCTAATGGTGGTATTCGATGGCCCTTGCAAATTCGTTAAATTCTTATCCCTTCTGGTGTGCTCCAGAATAGCTAGGGACTCTAGTTCCCGCAGATGTGCATCACTCCGTGTGTAAGAAATTAGTGTCTTTGTATTTCCCCATTCAGTTGGATGTTTAGTCTCCATGTAGTGGGTGGCAATAACGTAGTAACCAACAGCATTACCACCCACTGCATGTAGACTGAACATCCGATTGAAGAGAGAAATACAAAGACACTTCTAATTTCTTACACATGGAGTGATGTACATCTGCGGGGACTGGAGTCCCTCGCTATTCTGGAGCACACCAGAAGGGATAAGAATTTAATGAATTTGCAAGGGCCATCGAATCCCACCATTAGCCGTTTAGTTAGCAGGGAAGTTAGTGCGCAACTTGAAAGGCATTGGAGCAAGCAACATCATAAATATGTGAGGCTACGGCAGGCGCCGATTTTCAAAACAATAAAAAACACGATGTAATGTAATAGTGAACAGAAAAGGGACTAAAACTTAATGCCTGATGAAGACAGATGAGCTGCAGTTATACCATCAACTTGATAAACTGTCGAAAATTCGCTGGATATTGTGGTGATCAAATATCTGACTTTTTTGATGAATGAGTGTAAAACGAATTGGACATTTTGTCTCTAGCAAATCTAGTCAAAAATTCTAAAACATCAAAAGTCAAATGCCAAGCTTCACAGGCAAATTGTATTCTTAATTGTTAATTTACACGGATAAGAATTTACGATATTTAATTTAAATAATCAAATGCAGAATTCAGAAAATTGCATATGTTTAAATGGTCTTGTGCTTTAGGAATTAATTTATTCTTAAAGCATAGCAGCACTTAAAACAGATGCAATTTTCTGAATTGTGTATTTGATTATTTAAATAAAAAAAATCCTAAATTTTATCCATGTACATTTAACAAGTAAAGTGAAACTTCAATCGTATAACCTTTTTTATAGCTGACGACAATATACATTACCTGTTTTTCTATTAGCAGTTTTTCCCCTTTGAGCTCCGTTTATCCCTAGCTTGAAAGTTGTCTTCCCTGCCGTGCTCGTGACCTTCCTTACTTCTGCGCATGTCGGGAACTGGGTTCCTCTTTAAAAGACGGCCACAGCGGAACAGAACCATCTTTCTTCCTAGGGCAGCCGCCGTGGTGGTTGCTCCTGAGCTCTTCGTTCGTCGTTCCTGGCCTGTTGGTCCTCTCCTCGGACCCGTTCATCGTGGATTCAACGACTCTTCATGCGATTCCGGCCTTGGTTTGGCACCTGCAGTTGTATGGCGCATTCAGTCCTTGTAGGGCGGGCCGTTCTGTGGTTCCACACAGATTCCGGTGCTGTTCCCGACGTTTAGCCGTCTTCTAGACCTTCATCCGCAGCCCGGAATCGTTGACAGGCCGCTTCGTGCTGTTGGTAAAATGGTTGTGGCCATGGCCGATTCCTCTTTCTCTGTAAGACGATCAGTCCGGCCCGCCGCCTTCACCTAGTTCCTTGTCCTTTCCAGTCCGCCTCTGGTTGTGGATGTCCGCGGCCTATTGGCCGCGATTCCCGTTCCTCAGGACGCTGCCTGGGTTGCTTCGACGCGGTTCCGTTTTTCCTTCCTGCTCTGATCCTGTGTCTTGTTACTTTCCAGTGCCGCATTTTGTCGGACTGGTGTATGGTTCGATTCTGCTTCATAGTACGAACGACAAGGCTCGGACTAGGCCAATGCGTCCGGCCTTGGACCTTTTGCGAACCACGTTCCGCCATCCGCCTACCTTCTTGACAATGCCATTGTTTACCTCATCTCGTGAGTGCGCCGGTCCCTGAAGGAGATCATCGTCTGGGCTCTTCACCGAGCCTCTTGACCCACTTTTTCGATGCCGCTTGTGCTTGTCGGTCAGGCCTCGGACTGGTCAACACCCAGCCCGGACCCTTTTGCGGTCCGCAACGTGCTGCCTTTGTGATTTATTGTTGACACTACTGTTTTCATCTGACACTACTGTTCCTTCCTGCACCTACAGATTCGCGCATTTTGATACCTGCGGCATGGAACCGAGTCCCTATTCCCGGGTCTGGGGCCCTTAGCGGACCACATTCCGCTCTTTCCTTGCCTTCACAAGCGCTGCGCTTCCTTTACGCCTGGTCACCAATTCTTTGGGATGCTTCCTCTATTCTGCGTTGTCTGGGACAACCCTTATGCTCCACAACCCGAGCTCCAGCCCATCTTCTTCGTCATGGTAACCAAGACTTGAGGTTCGGGCCTAGGCTCGGCCGGACCCGATTCCGTTTTTCTTCATTCCGTTTTCAATTTCTTATCCCTCGGGTTAGGGATCTCGCAGCTGTTCCTGCGTTACGACTACAATCTACTCACGGTTCATCGTTCCTGGCTCGAAGAATGGGTCTAGGTTCAAGGCCGGGCCCGGTTCCTTTTTCTTTGTTCCACTTTCTTCGTTCGATTTGGTAACTATTCAAGACTTGCTTCTACAAACAACCCAACTGATCTCCATTCCAGGCGATTCCCTTTCGCGACATGGTGTGTTACCTTGCAAACCCTGGACTGTGCTGCGAATCCTCCTGTTCCATCCATCATCGGTTCCCTGTCCTCTAGGCCAACAGCCTCTTTCTTACAAGTCTCGAGATGTACTTCGAGCCTTATGCTACGTAACCATGAAGCCTCCTATTCAACAATGTTGACATTGAGGATGTGCACCCATGGGTCCTGTTGCTTGGGGCTGGGGGATGCCCGGACCCGGCCCATCACCTTGAGTAAATTGGCACTCAGCTGTCAGCCTGACTTCTAGGACGTTCCTTGCACTCCGACACTTCGGCTGCTAGTGTATCTTTTGTTTCACAGATGAACCAGGATTTGACATCCGGGCCTAGACCTGTAGCCGGGCCCGGTACCGTTTTTTACGTTCTATTCCCTGTTCACTGTTCTCGAGGTCGGGAATCCCTCGACCACTCAGCATTAACAACTACAAGAACAAATCGGCATGTCTTAGAAGATCTCCTTTCCAGGCGTGCACTTCGGTGGCCAAAGGGCTGCTTCGTTCACGTTGGTTCTTGGTTCCCTCGATTGCCTTCGTCAAGCCTTTTGGTCCAAGCAGACCATCGCCATTCCTCTTGTCTGCCACTGTTCCTGGTCCTTCTTTGACAAAAGGGCATGACTCCGTTCCCCTCAGTCACCTTCCGCACTGTTTCCTACTTGGTCGGTTCTATTAGCGCCTTGTCAGCTGAAGGGGGGGGGGGG
>JAHWFP010230241.1:397-12082 GCA_023313725.1 Lithobius niger | reverse complement strand
CCCCCCCCCTCCAAAAAAAAACAACTACTGTACGTACATCTCTGTGGAGAGCACCAAACATTATCAATCGGGTATCCTCGCCATTAAAAGTGAGGGATTTAATGTGTTTGTTTTCTACTCTTCAAGCAAAGAAGCTTAAAACGTAAAAGTGGGGATTCCTTAGAATTCGGATGATCACTTGTTTCGTTGGCCGAAGCGGCGAGAACAACATTACTGTACTCAACCCACACTTTTGAATTTGGTTGCTTATTTGTTTGTTTGTTTGTTGCCTTTGTCTAACACTCCAGCTTCCACAAAAATCATCGCATAAACTTGGTTTTGATTTGGAGGTAAATCTCCACCTCAGATTCTTTGTAGTTTTAAGTGTTAAAGACAAAAATCCTTGAAAACCCAACTTCTAAAAAACAATAACTTAGAAGTCTTAAAAGTTACATTACAGCGGGCAAGCTCTGCCATTCATTAGTTGCTATCCCCCTGTTACGATCTCCCTTCCAGAATTTAATAACATTTATTGAAAAAAACAACAACGTTTGTGATGCGAAAAAGTACTGTAATCACAAATTCAAATTGAACATTCGCATATCTGTACAAGGTGACCTTGAACACCATTTGGAGAGTCCACATTTTGGGGTTGACAGACGACTTCTTGTTAATACAGGGGTTTGTTAAATCACTTGATGACTTAAATCTAAAGGTGACATTGTGATCCATTGTTCACGTTTACTGTTCGGTAGTTCTCTTCCCTAAGTATGGAGTATCCAGACATCGAACTGGCAGACATGCACTACATGTATGGTCTTGCAGATGGAAATGCATTGGAAGCACGACGTCTCTACGCTCAAAGGTATCCAGACAGGAATTTGCCATGTGCTAGAACGTTCAGTCGTATCCACCAGCGCTTACGGGAAACAGGCCCATTTGGGAGACGGACATCGGATGCTGGAAGACCCAGAACTGTGCGAACTGTTGGCTTGGAAGACAGAGTTCTCCAGCACATAGCAGAAAATCCATCGGATAGCACACGACGCATTGCACGCAGAGAAGGTGTCAGTAATTCGACGATTTGGGGCATTTTGCATCATAACCTGCTATACCCCTACCATTTGCAACGTGTCCAAGGTCTTGGCGAGGCCGACCTTCCACCACGACGAGCGTTCTGTGTGCGACTGAATCATGAATGTGGAGCAGACGCTCATTTCCTGCCGTCTATCCTGTTTACAGATGAGGCTGGCTTCACACGTGATGGCATATTCAACTATCACAACAACCATCTTTGGGACCATGCAAATCCGCACGAGGTACAACAATCTAGACATCAACAACAATTTAGTCTAAACGTTTGGGCTGGAATTGTTGGTGATCATTTGGTAGGGCCTTTTTTTCTACCTCGACGCCTAAATGGAGAAACCTACCTCCATTTCCTCCAGTATGACTTGCCCCAACTACTGGAAGACGTTCCCCTGGCAGTCAGGACACGAATGTGGCTTATGCACGATGGTGCACCTGCTCACTCCAGCCTTTTGGCCCGACATTACCTTGATGGAAGCTTTCCTGACAGATGGATTGGACGTGCAGGCCCAATAGCATGGCCTGCTAGATCTCCGGACTTAAACCCGTTAGACTTTTATCTTTGGGGACACTTAAAGTCACTCGTGTACAGTACACCAATTCCCAATGCTGATGTACTTCGCCAAAGGATTGTGGATGGATGCAACCAGATTCGCACAACCCCTGGAATCTTTGAACGGGTTCGTCGGTCCTTGGCGCAGCGGCTTCGGAACTGCATCGAGGCAGAAGGGGGTCATTTTGAGCACCTACTATGATAAAACGCTTACGTTTAGTTTGTTTTCCGTCGTATTTATCTTTTTGAGTTGCTTGTCACAGAATGTTCTGGAGAGGATGTCTTTTGCGGATGTGTATTGCAGTTAATTGCAGCAGAGCCGCAAATGCAATGATACTCAGTAAAACTTTGAGTAGCCATCTTCTGTTTACTTAATGATGTTTCATTTCTCGATTGTTTTCAATCACACAGTAATGTGATACGATGTATTTTTTCTGGTATGTACAATTTGTTTCATTAAAGTACAAGCATTACTCCACTCTTCCCCCACGTTTGATCCCCCCCCCCCCCCCCCATAAGAAAATTACCTATCCATCTGAAAAGTTGTGCGACCCAATACTGTATCATGAAGTACTGAAATACCAGGTATGATATGGCACATATCCTGAGTTTGGAATGGAAACGGTGAATCATTACGAGGTATTTAAGAACTGTTTACCTCAAACCTGGGGGGGGGGGGCTGTAACTAAAGACTGGTGCATTTCCGGACCCATGTTTATAGGATTTTTTCTTCTTATCTTTGATCACACAGCGGACCCTCAAAATATTTGACACCAATTTCCGAACACCCTGTATACTATGACTTATGAATTATATACTGTATATTTCTTTGGTAAACCGACATTTATGGTTTAAATAAATAAAAATAAACAAATAAATCTTCAACGGCTGGCTACTGGCCTGTTTTACATGCTTTACATTTAAAAAAAAAGAATTTAGTCACAATTGAGTTTTTACGCAATACTTGCCACTGAAAAATGACAAAAAACAAAAGCTGAAGTTTGCTCGACACTATGTTGCAAACCTGCCCACGGAAAACTAGCAATAGGATATAATAAAATGCCTCTGGATCCGCTGTAGAAGCTTACAGCACTCTGCCAGCCTAGCTGTGTTTGCCTATCTGTAATTTTAAGATAGTTGGCAGAATCAAAAGTTGAGTTAACAAAATAGACGCGTCTCTCCCCCTAACCAAGTGTACTTCACTATAGCCGTTATAATTTGGTAAGTGCCATGAACGAGCGCCACTCTCTATACAGGGTGAGTCAAAAATATCGACCCAGTGGATTTGGCAGCCGCATGATTTGGTTTAGCCATCAAACAACCATCGATCGTTGGTTACTACGGAGGGGGCCACGTTTTGAGATCAACTAGGGGTGCCCCCCATGCACCCTGCCCCCTTAAATTAATTTGCCACTTCCGGTCCCTTTAGGAATAGGGCATTGGTCCCAGTTTGAGATATGTGCGGGCAGTCAATTCATGGTGAATGCAGAAAACAGCATGCAAATCGGTCCACAACGGCATGATTTATGACCAAAACACATTAGTACAAATGTTGGCTTTATTGCATAAAATAATATCATATCATAAACCAAAACTGGTAAAAGGGGCCGCCAAGTTCCGAATGGTTCGGCCCTTCAAAAACTTGCATCCCATTGAATGGTGTAAAAGATTTTCCACCCCATTGTTGCCTTTTTTGTTTGGTTGCCCCTTTCACTGGTTGACAATATCAAAAAAGTTTTTCCTTCAAAAGTTGCTTGGTTTGACAAGACCTTTTAAATTATGTATTACTCGACCTACTTCTCATTTGAAATTTCTTAGAAACGCCCCTTTGCCCCCCTCCCCCTGAAATCCCCCTTGGGGCGCCGCACAAAGTTGAACGGATTGGCGGTGGATTGTCCACATGCGAATTTTTTACTACATTAAGCTATCTTCATTTCTTCTCGAGTTACGGCACTGTAACGGGTTTCGTGATACACCCTGTTTGATCCTTTCATAACCTTGTGGTCTCTTTCCTACTGTTTTCTTACCTTTCGTACCCTTATCTAGCCTTTTGTACCTTTTGTATATTCTTTCATATCCTTTTGCTCTTATGCAACCTTTTGGACCCTTACACACCCTCATGTTCCGTTTTCGTAGTACCTTTTCTTACCTTTATGCACCCTTTCATAATCTTTTGTACCCTTTTCGTACCCTTTCGTACTCTCGTCTCACCTTTCATACCCTTTTGTACATTTCTAACCCTTATGTACCCTTTCGTATCCTTTTGTACCTTTTGTGCCCTCTTGTGCCCTTTCATTTCATTTGTGGCCTTTCATACCCTTTTGTACCCTTTCGCATCCTTTCGGACCCTTTACTCTAATGTACCCTTTCGCATCCTTTGCTCGGTGTGAGTTGTAGGTAGGCCTTATTAGTTGGCGCAGCAAGTGAGCGAAGCAAGCGAAGCGTAGCCTATAACGGACGCCAAATTGCAAAATGCTGGTTGGTTGGTTGGTCCGATGGTTGGTTGCACATTTTTAGTCTGGGTGGAGCCCAAATAAAAGAGCGGAGTGGAATGAAATTTGGTGCAACGCTTGATACCCTAATTAGTATTGCTGAGCTAAAATTTGTCATAAATCGAACACTTATTACGGGAGAAATTACAAATTTTCGAATTTATTTCTAACACTCATCATTGTGAATTTGGAGTCGTGAATAGTTAAGGAATTCCGACGAAGCATACACCATGCTGGTGGTAGTCAAGTGAACTTTAAAAATACTCGGCAAATTAAATTTTGGTTGCTTCTTTCTAGCTGATAACCTTTTTCGACGTAATTCAATGAAATAATAACATTTAATTGTCGCATTTTAACCACTACTGGAACATCGCAACCATAAAAAAAAACAAAAGGATTCAGTAACGATACACCTTAGCATCATTTGTAAAAAAGAATGCTTGGAGGGATTACCTTCAGCATGGCAACGAAACTAGCATTTACACTAGCGATGGGAATCCCAAATATGAAACATGAATCATCGTATCACGGTGAAGTGATACATATAAAACCAAACTATACATGAGACGATGTATTTGCACCACAGCATGAAACTACAACATGCCTGCGTCTCATAGTTTAAAGATTCCTCGTTACCACGGCAACGTCTATAGACTCGATGCCGTTGCGCATTAATGACTAAACCTAATCTCAAACGCAGCTGCTACTTATCGAAATAAAAATGACAACTAAAAATTAGGTCTAAAAGCCAAAAATTAGACCTAAAGGCTAAAGTATGGGCCTAAGAGCTAACACTTTTTTTACCTGCAGTATTGTGATCGTTACTAATAGATTATAATATGGTTTTCATATGTTCTGTCGCTGTGGGTGGTAGAGGTGTGCACCTCAATATTTTCGTTGGTGGCGTTGTCAAGTATTAGACCAGCGGCAGCATTGTCAACCTGCTGAATCTTTTGAGTATTGTTAAAAAGTATCGCTCTGATGATGTATAGATCTAAAGTCTGGCATTCGGGAAGCCTGGGATAACGACTGCATTTCAGTCATGGTTTTCTTGGATATCAAGGCAGCTTATGATATGGTTGATGTGGCGTGGCTTGACCATTCGTTGCAGGAATTAGGAGTTTGTGGGAAGCTTCTAGCTGCTTTGCTGGCTCTTCTTGGCAGACGGCAGTTTGCAACTAGGGTGGATGGCTCCTGGTCCGGTGTGCTGTTGACTGACAGAGGCCTCCTGCAGGGGCGCTGTCTCAGCACAGCTCTGTTTGCGGTGGCAATCAACACTGTCTTGGTTGAGCTGAGCTCGACTGTCAGTGTCGTCGCTTATGCGGACGACGTCGTTATCTGGCTGACTGGAAGGGATCTGCTTTCTCTCCTTGAGATTTTGGAGGCAGCTGTCGCCCGGTGTTCTCGGCTCCTGGCGGCTAGAGGACTTGTGCTCTCCAGTGCTAAGACTGAGCTCATGATTTTCAACCGAGGGTCATTGCTCACGGGTTCCATCTCTGTCGATGGAGTACGCGTTGAGGCCAAGAGTAAGGTGAGATATCTCGGTTTTAGGTTGGACCCGCGCCTTGACTGGTCGCACGATGTTGCGGCTGTCAAGGACACCTTGTCGTCCAGGCTTAATATTTTGAAACTGCTCACTTGTAACAGGTCGCTTGCAAAACGTGTCACGCTGCAAACCTTTTACAAGGCGTACATAAGAGCGAGTGCGGACTTTCACGTCCCAGTCTTGGTGACTTCACACAGTGCCATGAGAGGTGTACAAGTTGATCTGAATGCATGCTTGAGAGTCGTGTCTGGCTACTTGCCTTCGACCCCAGTGCTGGCGCTGCTTGTGGAATCTGGGGACTTGCCCATTGATATTAGGGCCAAGGAGCTTCTGAGTAGAATTTGTCAGCGAGCGGTTGCAAGAGGACGGGCAGACCCCCTGGCCCGCATTATCTTGGACTATATGTCACTGTCGCAGAGAGCTCGGGATCTTCTGGGTTGGGAGCTTCTCTGCTGGCTGCCCCGGAGTTGGCCTGTTTCCCGAGGGTTCTCTTTGCTTCCCCTCCACCACCCCCTGGGTGTGGTGTGGTGATGCCCTCCAATCTATCCATGGTGACTACAGTGAGGGCTTCCCTGGTGTTCAAATATTCTGTGACGCATCCTTCTCGGCTGAGAGGGGAAGGGGAGGTGTTGGTGTTTGTGTACCTAGCTATCGCCTTGAATACAGCTATTGTCTGGAGTCGGTGCCCTCCGCCTTTGTGGGTGAACTGGTGGCAAGAGCGGTGGCTTTGGAGGTTGGTATGGATCTGCATGCACAGGCTTTCTGCGTGGTTACGGACTCGCTCGCAGGGACGGGTTTCCTCAGGAAATCTTTTACCTCGTTAGATGTGTCCCACCCTCTAGTCCTTGAAATAGGGTGGAAACTTTTTGTCGCGTGTCAGGTGGGTGTTGAAGTCAGGGTCGTGTGGACCCGTGCTCACTGTGGTGAGTTTGGGAATGAGCTCGCCGACGAATTGGCCAAGAGCGGTTCTCACCAGGTTGTCCCAGTTTTGTCTTTCGCGGTTGGACCCAGGGACCTCCGACCGGCCTATGCCAGGTCGTCCGGCAGGGTCTAGCAGGAGCGTTGGTCTGTGGGATTGACTGGTCGCACTTTATTTGGGATACACCCAACCGTCTCTCAGCCTAAGGCTCTTGATGGGATGTCTCGAGACGGCGCAGGTCTGCTTTCCAGGCTGCGCACTGGGCATGTTCAGCTATGAGCCCACCTCTTTCGGTTAGGGTGAGCTCGTTCTCCGGTGTGCGAATGTGGTACGTCCGATGAGACGGTGTTGCACTTGTGTGTTGTGCGATGTGTTGTGCGATTGCCCTCTCTGGAAGGCACAACGGCATTTTAAGCTTGAACCGGGGACAATCCCCTGGCTGTGATCCTTGGGGTTCCCCCGCATGTACAGAAGGGAAGGGTAGGCGACCGTAGAGTACTGGGCTTCTGCAGGGCCACGGGCCGCTTTACTATGTAGGCGGTTGAAGCTTCGTTGACAGTTCGCGGTTTTGCTGCTTGCTCCTCTGCGTGGGGTGTTGTTGTCAGCTTGTGTAGAGTGCTTCGTGCAGTGACAATTCCAGAATTGTGTGCACAGTGGGAGTGTCGGGGTGATGTCAATTAGTGAATGTCGCCCGCGTAATGTTGTACCTGTTCAATCCCGAAGTTTTCTACACAGTGGGAATGTTGGATTGGTGTTACAAGTGGTTTTATAGTGGCAATTCGGTCTCTGGCGTGAACTTGCATCGATGGGTGTCATTATGCTTAGTATTACGGTTAGGTTAAGTAGGGTAAGGTAGGTTAGTATTTGAGTGCATGGCTCTGTACGCCCGTTAGGACTCAAATAAAAATCAAATCAAATCAAATCAAATCTGATGAATGGGGTGATGGTGAACAGTTGGGTATAATTGTAATGGGTTGTAATTTTAGTTGTTGTATCAGGGCATATGACTATGGGTCACGGCTCTGTAGAATAAATTCAAATTCAAATTCTGATGATTGTTTGGCTTACAATTAAATGCTTTATTATTAACATTTATAATTTAGGGAAGGCACTTTGCATAGGATTAATTATTGTTGTAAACAATGTCAGAATTATTAGCGGCGGCAGCCCCACCACCGTAACAAACGTGCCATTTTATTCTAGTCGGCGGCGTGGCTCACATCTTTAGTGTCGGATGTGGAAAGAAGCTAAAAATAACTAAACAGACACTAAGTGATGGAGCAAACGAAAGCCTATAAAATAAATATGGTACGTAGCTTTGGCCTATTTGAAGAAAAAAGCTAAAATAAGACAAGGCCTGAAAATAACAGCAGTACGTCACACCAAAAGGCAAAGAGGCCAAACTTAGCCGAGTGAGCATTTTTCCCAGATTTTTAAGGAGCATCAACAAATATGGTACAGTCATTAAAATAAACACTAAATATAAATTTGAAATGAAGGTCTGTTCGCTCCGCCTACAATAGGCCCAAAGCCTGTTTCCTAGAATGGCTATTGTACCCTTTCCCATCCTTTTGTATCCTTTCGTACCCTTTTCTACCCTATGTACCCTTATGTACCTTTCATACCATTTTGTACTCTTTCATATTCTTTTGCACCCTTTTGTACCCTAAATGTACCATTTTGTAACCTTTCGTACCCTTTGTACCTTACGTTACCCTTTCTTATCCTTATGTACCCTTTTCGTACTTGTTCGTACCCTTGTGCACCCTTTCATAACCTTGTGTACGTTTTCATATCTTTTCGTATCCTTTTTCTACCCTTTCGTATGTACCTTTATGTACCCTTTTGTGCCCTTTGTACCTTTTTCGTTTCCTTTTGTACCATTTCATACACTTATGTACCGTTTCGTATACTTTTGTACCCATTTGTACCAATTTTGTACCCTTTCGCGATTTTGTATGAATTGGTTAAGTTACATTTTAGTTGATGAACGGGCCAGAGAATTTGCGTTGTGTCGACTTTGATATGTCCTTCTTTGCTGAGCTAAGTACATGGTTTCCTCTATCCACCCATTCACTTTCCCCGAACTCGAAGAATGAAAGTTTCGCTGAGTTGTCAGAAGCTTTCTTCTGAATATCTCTGAATGTCTCCACAACTCCTTTCTGAGCCTTGTCGTAAATACCATTTCGTGTGGGTCTTTCACGTCCCATAGGTCATCAATTCCAGCTGCCCATGGCTGTTGCAAATTTCTACCCAACACGATGTGTGCTGCTGAGCACCCATATGCCATGTTCATGCAGTTTTGCAAAGCAACTAAATTATCATGGTGCAATCTTTCGAATTGGTCTCGTAGGCGCCTGAATACAGCACATAAAATGGCCAAACCTAAAAGTAATTACTACAAAGATGAAACCAACGGCATTCGCCTTTGAAAACTGTCATAAATGACAGATCAAAAGTCTACCAAAATATTGTTGGTGGAAAGGTGCCATTTTGAATTCGACATTTTCACTGTTATTTATTGAAATACTGAATTCCCTTTCACAGTTAGTAAAATTATTACCCCTATCTTTTTCGTTACTCTTGAAATTTCCTTTCCAATGATACCAAACATACCCGGATGTGGCTACCGGAAGTGGTACTAATGTGTTAGTGAAAAGACGCCATTCTGAAAAAAATGGCGTCTGAATATGACGCTTTGAATTCCCTTTTACAGTTAACGAAATTACACCCGTATCTTTATTGTTCCTCTTGAACTTTCCTTTCCAATGATACCAAACACAACCGGAAGTACCTACCGGAAGTGGTAATAATGAATCATGGTTAGTGCATAGTATATACCATAATCGAAGTAATACTGCCCAAAATTGAAGGTATTGTTCATTTTATGTGAAAAGCATTGAATTTGGTATGGATGCACATGAAGGCAAACTGGAAAAAAAAAAGCTGTGATAGCAAATTCAAAATCCCCCATGTGGGAGTGACTTAAATCCCCCCAAAAAGGTTACTTGGCTGTAACTCCTTAACCGTCAATAAATCAAAATCATGATGTGAAGCAAAAACGTTCAGCACACAATTGTGGACAGGAAAGGTGATATACAACTTTTACCTAAAAGCAACCTTGAACCACAAAATCGCATTATCACCCTTAATTTGCGCGAACGCTCCTTTTTTTCAGCTGGTTATAGTGATTTTCGTGTTCTTGCGAATCCTCTAATAGTCCGAAATGGACTTGCTCAGATTTTATGATTGGTGGGAATCTGTTCTTTCCATAAATCCTAACCGATATTGTTCAACTTAGATAGAGAAGAGGTAATGGCATAGCAGAGAAAGCATATGGTGATTTCCGAATGCAAAGAGATTTTGTTACCCCTCTAATTGCCCGAAATGGACATGCTTAGGGTTTTATGAAAGGTGGGGAGATGTTCTTTCCATCAATCCTAACCAAAATTGTTTTACTTAGATAGGGATCATCCTACACGCATTGAAAGATGGAGAGGTAATGGCATAGCAGGGAAAGGGTATGGTGATTTTCGAATTTAAAGTGCTCTCGCTAGCCCTCTATTGCCCGAAGTGAACATGCTTAGGATTTTTTGAAAGGTGGAGACCCGATTCTTTACATCAACCCTAACCGAAGTTGTTTAGCTTAGATACAATTACAAATACGACCATCACAATGGCACTTTGAAATTGAAACTAGCCGCTACGCCAATTACAGCTACACTTTTAAACGGCTGTAGGACGGTCCCTATCTAAGCTATACAATTTTGGTTAGGATTGATGGAAATAATAGATCCACACCTTTAAGAAAATCCTAAGCATGTTGACTTCGGGCAATTAGAGGGCTAACGAGAGCACTTTAAATTCGAAAATCACCATACGCTTTCGCTGCTACGCAATTACTTCTTTACCTTAAAATGGGTGTTGGATGGTCCCTATATAAGTTAAGCAGTTTTGGTTAGTACTGATGAAAAGAACAGATACCCGCCTTTCAGAAAATCCTACGCATGTCCAGTTCGGACAATTAGAGGTTTAGCAAGAACAGTTTTCATTCGACAACATACCCTTTCTCTGCTACGCCATTACCTCTTCACCTTTATATGGCTGTAGGACTATCTAAGTTGAACAATATCGGTTAGGATTGATGGAAAGAACAGAATCCCACCTTTCAGTAAATCTAAGAATGTCCATTTCGGGCTATTAGAGGATTCACAAGAGCACGAAAATCCTTATAACAACCAATTGAAAAAAGGAGCGTTCATGCGAATTAAGAGTGATAATACGATTTTGTGGTTCAAGGGTTACTGTTACCTAAAAGATGTATATCAACCTTTCCTGTCCAGCCAGTTACCCTTAATTGCATCCATACCAAATGCAGTGCTTTTCACGCAAAGTGAACAATGCCTTCAATTTTGGGCAGTATTATCTCCATTACTGCATATACTATACACTAATCATGATTCATTAGTACCTACCACTTTCGGTTGTGTTTGGTATCATAGGAAGGAAAATTGAGAGGAACAATAAAGGTAAGAGTGTAATTTCGTTAACTGTGAAAGGGAATTAAAAGTGTCATATTCAGACGCCATTTTTTCTAAATGGCGTCTTTTCACTAACACTTCGTACCACTTCCGGTAGTTTCTTTCGGTTATGTTTGGTATCATTGGAAAGGAAATTTCAAGAGGAACAAAAAAAATAGGGGTATAATTTTGCTAACTGTGAAAGGGAATTCAGTATTTCAATAAATAACTGTGAAAGTGTTGAATTCGGGGGCCATTTTGAAAAATGGCGGCTTTCCACCAAGAATAATCTGGTAGACTTTTGTATGTTATTTATGACAGTTTTCAAGAGAGAATGCCGTTGGTTTCATCTTTGTACTAATTACTTCTAGGTAAAATCATATTTTCAGGTGCCTATCAGTGGCTCACCGCCCTTCCAACATCCCCTCCATTTAGGGACCGGTCATTATTTATGGGTGGGGGGGGGGATGGCCGGAGGAAATGAAAATGTCACTACAAAATTTTCGATGACCCCCCCATTCGAGACCCTGAAAAAATCTTGATCCCCCCTCAAGAGTAAAAAATAATGCGACCCCCCCCACCCCCCA
>JAHWFP010230235.1:389-11592 GCA_023313725.1 Lithobius niger | reverse complement strand
ATTTCAACTTTCTGTGATAGTGTTGTGTGCACAGAAGGGACGGCCTTGTTTGTGGGAGCATTTTGCTAAAAAGAAAGAAGAAGTGATGAAAGTTTTTCACTTTGCCCTAAGGGGGAGGGACGTCACCTTTTTCCAGGAAGCCCTGCATATGAACTGGAGATTATTCATCAAAAATGAATTTTAGGGCGCAGAAAGTTATTCAAGGAAACCACAGATGAAAAAGAGTAGCTCTTTAGGAATTAATCAGATGTCATTGTAGGCAGTCTGTTTGTGGTATTTAGTCCCTTTATGGGTTGTCGTGGGAGTGAGAGGTTCTGAATGTAACTTTTGACAGTAGGGGTTGTTTTAGGCCTAAACTGGTCTACAAGCACGCTCTCTAGAAGCACGACCATTTCATGTGCAAGAGGGTTCGATTCTGACATCAGCCACCCCTGGTATTTTCGGGAAGAGAAGGGCCCTGTGATGCTTCATGCTCATGTCTATTGTGGCATGTAAAAGATCCTATGAATTTCCGATTGGAATTACCTAGCAAAATTATCTCTCTCTCCTTCTGGCACCATGGCTTCGGCTGGGAGCGCAGCAAACTTACATCTGCCTAGAAACCAGAAAATCAGTAAAAATGCTAGAAATGTAAAAGTTTCCGGGGCTCTGCCCACTGAGGTAGCTAGGTATGCTCCTCTAAACCCGTAACTGACATTGAATTGACATGGAGCAGCACCCGCTCCCCCTTCAGAAAATCCTTACATCCACCACTGACCATCAGACATCATAAATAATCCAAATGTGACTGATGTCTAAACATCAATCTGGAGTGGCCTAACAGTATTTTATTTTGTTTGCAGTTAAATCCAGGGAACAAAGAGTTAGTCACCAGATCAGAAGATCCCATGCTACACGGCATGTGCTCAACATTTTCTGTAGGTAAGTAACCAGTCTACTTTTTTTGAAGCATGATGTACCCATAACTTAGTATACTTCGCATTGATCTACCATTTTTCGACCTGAATGAAGTGAATTTGACTCGCGAACACTCCTTGAGGCTGAGGGGCTCGTGGTGTAATTCCGACTGCCGCAAATATTTCTTCACCAACAGGGTCGTATCACCGTGGAACTACCTACCTGAAGGGGTCGTGTCGGCACCTCCGGTGGATGTCTTCCGGACGAGGTTGAACGTTGTGGACTTGTCTGCTTTTTTGAAAAGAGTGTATCAGTGATGCTGTGGTTTCTTGTGCCTTTTAACTTCCGGCACGGTCTAAGTGGTTGCCCTCGCTATCCTTCCGTTGTCCGTGCCCCATTGGTGGGCAGAATTTCTTTATTATTATTATAAATAATAAATTTCAGTTTATTCCACCACCAAAGTGGAAAGGATATGGAAGGGCAGTGAGCCATTGACACTGTTGCCACAAGTTTAAAAGAAACAAGTATTTTCTTCCAGCATTTTTCCGGCTTAGGAGATCAAGGTAGTGGACACCTTAGAAAAATGCGTAGATCTTCGTTTTTAAGTTGCCCACGGAAACATGCGATTGAAAGGGAGACACGGTGTTGGCATCAAGGGCGTTCCAAAAAGAACCACTGAACCGAAAAGAAATGTAGGCAGCAGTCAAGACGCGAAGGAGGTACGGTTAGCTTCCAGTCATGTCCTCGAGTACAGTATAAATCAAAAAAACGGTATGTCGACAGCTGTAAGATTGTGTAAAATGACATACGTGAGTATACGATCAGTCTTGATGTGGCGGAGTTCTAGCAACTCAAGGCCAAGATTACACAGACGATCATGATGGTACTTAATTTCTCTAAAACCAGGGAGATTTTTGTGCGAAGCGCCGTTGGACCTTTTCACCAGGTCAATTATCCTGGGCCAAGTATGTAGATCAGACAGGGGTAGCACATTCTAAAATTGGGTGCACGAACACCTTAAATACCTAAATTTTAGTAGCAACGTTCCCAGATGTAAAACACCTGGTCACACTCTTGCAGCGACGAAACACCGCAGTTACGACTTTTTGGCAATGAACAGACGATTTCAGATTCTGGGTGCCAAACCGAATCCGTAATCTATAGCGAGTGCAAATTGCTGAACTAACAATTACCAAACTACACCAGTACAACTTATATTTTGACACCCTGTGTATCCACGTAAGAAGACACCCGGGATAGTTAAAGTTGGTAACGATATCCTTTTCAGATCTTAACAATCCTTATTAGTCTAGCTGCCAAACTAAGGAATTTGCTTGAACCAAAGTATATAGCATCCACACGAAGTTTTACAGCTGGTTTGAACGGTGAAACCACATAATTCAGATACACACGCTTCTTATTACATGGGGGAAATAAATAAATAAATAAATAAAAATTTATTTGCACACCAAAGCAATATGGAACATGGAAGAGCATGCCACTTATTCAAGTCCAAAAGTTTTAAAAGATTCAATCTTTCGCTCAGTTTCTGCAGTCAGAATAGGCCCAATGGACGACTACTCCTCTTCATTGCCCTTTTTCGTTGCGTCTGACCACTTCGATGCCGCTGATGCGCCGCTTATCCAACCACTTCTTTCGCCTCTTAACGCAACATTCAATGAACTTCGTCTTTAGTCGTATTTGCCCCCAGCTGATGGTTCCGGCAAGACGGCCGCCACTTCGCCCATCCAAGGGGGTCAGTATACCTCCTTGGGGTCCGAACTTTGCTGCTCTTGAGGATGAGCCTCCGCGTAGCGAAAAAAAACTTATCACGCCAACTCAAGAAGCAATTTAAAATTGCATCGTCTGACAGCTTTAACGAGCGCAGTTCACCTCAGTCGCCGATGGATTTGTCGTCCCGCTCCTTTCGCCAGACCCAATCTTTAACTAGGAGCGAGGTACACTGCATGATCAAACAACTGCGGCACAACTTCGGATTCCGCCAACCAGCATCGGCTCCTCCCCGTTCGTATCGAAATCAATGAAAGACACTGTAACGGATGAACGGGTGAAGGCGACATCCAGTGACAATAGTCACTCGTCGGATGTGAGGAAAGACAACGCCTGTTGTCCCACAAACCCAACCGCTGAGCTTTCGTCCCGCGCTTGGTTTCCTCGAAGCAACTGGACCGCCGTATTCACGACCCGGCATCCAAACACCTTTCGGCAATCCCACTTGCTGATCTCCTTAAAACAGCAAAGACACTGTTCCTGATTGTTTCCTGTTTAAACTATTCCTTTTGTCTGATACTCCAGTAATCAATCGTGGCTTAAGGACTGGCTTCGGTTTTGGCCTGTGAGATAGAAACGCCAAACCCCGCTCGCTACTTGGCCAATCCACTACACTATTGTCTTGATTTCTTCGCAATGGTGGTGCCATCCTGGGGAAGGAAGAACCACTAGAACTCGACAAAGATCCGCCGCCTCCCAGGCATGGACATGAGACCAACTTCTTCAAAGCCTTCGGCGACGGCGCAACGAACAAGAAGAATTTTGACACGTATTCACTATGTGAATTCTTAATGACTGACATCAAACTAGCCTTTGGAACAGCTCTTTCGCTACTCAAGAAGGGCATATTCCAACGTAAGTTTTGCTCGACAACGACAGATGCCTCTGTCATGGCCTACATGCTGCCTCGCAAGCCAATGTATTGAACACGTCCGTAACTGCCTTGTGCGAGAAGCTTTCGTTCAATTCGACTCTTGAGCAAATCAAACAACTCTCCACGCTGATCTCGCAGCTATTTCAGAAAGCTTGATTCACCACATACCATTCATTGAACTGGTTGGTTCGTGCACTTTATAACAATGTCCTACTTCTTCGAGACATCACTCTCAGCTCGGCCCTGAATCTTAATGATTCGACCAAATTTCAGCCTACCGATCCATGAGACGAAAACTCTCTTTCATGGACTAATCCTAAGTCTGGCTCCACACCTCGGCGTTACACGAAAACCAAAGCCCAACAAATCCTTCAAATCCGGCTTCAAACAAAACAAGCCTCTTTCAAGCCACGGAAACGGCAACAGATGGCCAAAACCTCGCTAACCAGCATACAACGACAATCGTCGCAACGAAAGTGGCAACAACTGGCCCTTTCATCCCAATCAGCCTCTTCATTAAAACCAGTCTCCATGCTCTTGCACCTTCAACAGGACGAAAGGCCAGTCCAACAGAAGCACCACTCCAGACTGCCGGAGCTGTTACTCTTCTCCTTGCGGAAGAAACTAACGAAAGGATCAATGGCGCTAAACACCCATCAGTGTTCCTAATAGGCAGACGCTTACGGCTTTTTCGTCCAGCCTGGCAAAAATTAACATCCAATGAAGAAATTCTATCAATAATTCAGGATAGCTGTCACCAAACCTTCGTATCCAATCCACCACTGGCTCAAACACCACCTTGGGCATTCGCTCTACGCTGCAATCAGAAACTCTCTCAAGAAATACACGATCTCTTGACGAAGATGCAATCCAACAACGCCATCATCCAGGCCCAGGATTTTACAGCTCCATCTTCTTCTGCCTCAAGAAGTCAATAGAAGAATGATTAATACTCCACCTCAAACCTCTAAATCAATACATGGCCAACGACCACTTCAAGATGGAGACGTTAGAATCGATTCGCTTATTCCTAAAGAAAAACGATTGGACAATCTCCATACAAGAAGCTTACTTCCCTGTTCCCCTGCACCCCTCTTTCCACCACCTTTTCCACATCATGTACAACAACAAGGTTTTTGAATTCTAATGCTTTCCTTTTGGACTAAACGCAGCCCCCAGAATCTTCATTTTAGTTCTAAAACCAGGAGCGAATTAATTCTATACACATCTCTAATATTTATGCTGCCCCTGCTAAAGCCAATTATGGCAAAATTACACACAACAGATAGAAACAAGTGCCTACCTAGATGATTGGCTGTTAAACAACCAGAACCCGCAACAGCTAATCTCCAACCGAGATCTGTCGATCAAGTTACTCACCAGTCTAGAATTCGGATTGAATCTGCCAAAGCCTCGCCTCACTCCAGTGCTAGAACTTCTTCTTTCTTGGAGTTTGGTTCAACCTAAAATCTGCTACAGTGATGCCTTCACCAGACAGGATAGAAGACTTCTCTCGACGTCGCTTTCGTCAACAAACCCATATCTCTCGCAGGGTTTTAAACTCCCTAATCGGCAAGATGGACTCCATGGCAAATCTTGTTCCATACAGGAGATGGATGACAAGACCATATCACCATTATCGCATTGACAAGTCGGGAACCCAATCAAATCTAGACCAAAAGTCAGCGTCGGATTCTAACTTCCCAATAGAAACTCTCCTTTGGTGGTTGGACATTTTTACATTCTCTCAGTCCCTCCTACTGCATGAACCAACACCGGACCATCTTCTCCTAACTGATGCATCCCTAGAAGGCTGGGTGAGCTAATCTGTCACATAAGAGATTTCAAGGCTCTGGTCAAACTAGGACCAAGACCACATCAATGTTTTGGAACTGAAAACAGTACTCTTGGCCCTTCTACAATTTCAAAATCAAATCAAAGGGAAAGTCGTTCAAATACAGGGAGACGACACGACTGCAGTAGCATACACCAGGATGGAAGGAGGAACGAGGACTCGCAAACTTCATGAAAGTAAGCTCAACCATCTTCAACCTCTGCATAAAACTCAACACGACCATTCTTCCGCTTCACATCCCAGGGCACCACAATGCGATTGCAGACTTTTTCCATTTGCGAATATCTCTTCAACATTTGGGGCACCTCAATGATGTACCTATTCGCCACGAGGCACAATACCAGACATCCCCACTTCGTCAGTCTAGTCCCAGATGACCGTGCCACAGCGATAGACGCACTGACATTCCCTTGGCAGAACCTGTACGTTTACCTGTTCCCCCATTCAAGCTGCTTCCACAAGTTCTGGAAAAGATAAATCAATCCCCAGATCTGTTCCTTCTGATAGCTCCAAATTGGCCATCAACCGCGTAGTTTCCTCGACTTCCAAACCTCGTATTTGACACCTCAAACGGAGGATTTGTTATCTCAACAGAAGGGAACCAAGTTCCACCCAAACACCAGCACACTACAACTTCATGGGTGGCTACTATCGTCCAACTCTTTAAAAATGCAAGAGTTCATGAAGAACAAGCATCACCAGCAAGGCCATCAGAAACGCAACAAACAAGATCTACGATAGCCACTGGTCAAGATGGTTTCATTGGTGCAACCAGTGGCGTAGTTACGTAATGCGCGCCCCCCCCCCCCCCCCCCCGGGGGGGGGGGGGGCGGGGGGCCCACTCCTTACTATAAAAAACTGCACGAGCTAGAAAAATTTCAAAGTCCACATTTCATCTAATTTTTTTTTGTTATACTGAAAATAGGGACCATTTTTTCGTTTTCCAGTGAAAGTTTTCACTTTTTCGAGAAAAAAAACTTGGAAAAAAGTTTGGAATTACAAATTTTTAAGCTCTTGCGATTTTTGTGGGCCACCACTGGGCGGTTTATACATATATTCACATCAAATAACTAATCCGCTATAAGAAGAAGAACACAAAACATGATGATTGATGACAAATGCCACGTTTACAATGGTAATTTTGAGCATTAAAATGTAAATAGTTTATTTCTTTTGGGGGCCCCTGGGGCTGGGGGCTGGGGGCAGGGGCCAGTGGCATTTTGCCACCCTTGCTACCCTGTAGCTACGCCACTGGGTGTAACAAACGGAAAGTTAATCTAATCAATCCCCTTATTGAAGATCTCCTGAAGTTTCTCAATGACCTTTTCAAGGAAGGATTAAAAGGCTCAACGATACTAGTTTATAGCTCCGTTCTAAACTCTGTTTTCAAAGCTGCTGGGAATTTAGACTTACTCGAAGATTATCAGATCACTTCGCCCATGAAGTCTTTCGAAATGGAACGCCCGGTAACCAGACGTTTTTTTTTTCTGACTGGGACCTATCAGTTGTACTCAAATCCCTAATGAAAGCTCCCTACGAACCTATGCAAAACTGTTTGCTTCACTAGCTAACCAGGAAAGCAGTCTTCCTGATGACCCTTGCAGCAAGCCCGCGATGCAGCGAAATCCAAGCCTTATCTGCCGACCCAGCCTATTGTATCTTTGCACCTGACAACTCATCAGTAACCCTAACACCGAGAGCCGATTTCAGAGCGAAAACCCGCAAACCTTGTGAACGTTCAAAGCCAATCATCATTCCTGCTTTGACAAAGATTGTTGGTGATGAACCTTAACGACTCCCAACCGAGAAAAACTTCAGTTAAGCCTCGGCAGCAGCCATCGCACAATGGATTAGGGAAACCGTCATCAGCGCTTACGAAAACCAAAACATAAACTGCGCTCATAGCGGCATAAGAGTGATAGCACATGAACAAAGGGGAATCTCCACATCAAGGGAACGCCACAACTTCGTTCCAGTTCAAGACACCCTGACAGCTGCTTCATGGCGAAGTACTTCCGTCTTCACATCACACTACCTCAGAGAGATGATGAAGCAAGTCAATGAACTACACCGTCTAGGCCGCATCGTAGCAGCCAGATGTGTCGTCAAACTCCCCTTAAGCACTCAGCAGTCACAACAAGTCCACCATCAAGACGGAAGCAAGACCCTCATCTCTAAAAAATCAACGGTCCTTTTCAAGACCAGCAAATTTTACGAAAACGATCCAAATTCCTGCTTACCATGATTTTTTTTTCTAAATGAAGTAGGACATTTTGAAAACTTTTCAGGAGAAAGCCAGCTCGTAACCGTAGGGGACCTGGCAGTGCCCGTCACCGCAATTTAACGAGGACTAGGTCTGTTAATGCAAAACTAACAGGTAAACTATATTTCCCTTCACCGGCAACAAGAAACATTATTTTTCCCGCCCTCAGCTCGGGCTGGCTAAAAATAAGTTCTTTTGCCTAAGGAATACATACTTAACCAAACCCACCCTACCTCCCCTCTTGAGTCACCGTCTGACATATTGAGAAGAAAATGTATGGTCAACCAACTGTGCGAAAGCACTTTTATAAAGGGGGTTGTGCTGACGCATGCGCAATCGGGTTACGATGCTGGCGACTATAGAGAACCGAAAAACCTCTAGGGAAACACAGCGTTACGAGGATCGAATGCAAAATTAATAGGTTAAGTATGTTTTCCTTAGGCAAAAGAAACTATTTTTAGCTGGCCCGGGCTGACGGTCCGAAAAAAATATCGTTTTTAATCCTGAAGCAGAAAATGTTTTTTTTTTTTGCAGTCCCATCTTGGATGCCCCACTGAAGCTACGACGGCATCATGCAGATTTCTTATTAAATGGTTCTGATGGTTCGAAATCTGCTGTAAAACTTCATGGATGCTGCTTTTTAATTTTTCTTCTGCTACTCGCTTATTGCGTAAACAACAAGTGCAGACTATGCACACCTTATTAAAGTGGTTTGTGCTTAAAGGCGGGTTGTTACCACATTAACGTTTCAGCATTTAGGCTTATCGAGTTCTCTCTCGCAAAGGAATGCACAAAGCAAAACGTTTAAACGCAACAAACAAGCCACGTGACTCCTTAATAATTCAGTAAATTTGGTACGCCCTCGTGCACCTGGAAAGAAGCTGTAAAAATTAACGATATTAGTGTTACTAGATGGCGCCAGAAGATTTTCTTTATATTTTTCCGTGGCGCCATCTAGTGACATTAGTATCGTTAATCTTTATAGCGTGCTCCAAGGTGTACCCAATTTTGAATCAATAATTCAGAAGGAACGTTGCTTGTTTGTTGTGTTTAAAGATATTTCTTTGTGCATTCCACTACTTGTTGCCAGCAAGAGCTAGAGAGAACTATAGAGCAGTGACACGACGTAGTATTATTGTGTATAACTCTATGCTGGAGCCTTAATGGGTTATCTGCAAGGGGCACTTCAGAGAGAAACAGAAGGGCGTCATACTGAAGCCGATGCTGTGAAGAGTGATTTCTTAGACCTAAAACGCGCGATTTTTGTTGTTGGAGAAAACAACGTTATTTTAGGCCTAAGAAATCCGCTCTTCCGTTGTTTTTCCCTCCATTTTTATGTAGTGCACCTTGTAGTTATGCCCTCCAAAACCCATACTGGTGCCAATATGGCGGCAAATGTCACTGCAGTATACAGCGCTCGATGGCACTTGATGCTCCAAATTTTCATTTGGTGGCAACCTGACTTTAATAGTGTTGTTTAAATTAACTCCCAAACAATGTCAATTTCACCCAACACATCATGCCATCCTCAATGAAAACATATAACCTGGTCTGGCATTATACCATTATTAAAAGTACGTGCTTACTTGATTTATTTGTGTCTTGCAGCTGGAGACGTCAATTATTATGGCACTACAACACAAATCCAAATTTTAAGAGACAAATTAGAAGTAGGATGTAGAGGAGCAGCATACGTGGTAAGTTACAGTTTCCAGGGGCAAATGATAATATATGTACAATTGAAAAGTTTTCTACAGTTGAAAATCTAAATCTGTGTTTGCGTCCTTATTATACCCGACTTCCATGCAAAAGGACGCCTCTAAAAATCCCATCAAAGTACCCAATACCAATTGGACATAAGATTTTGGAGTTTTGACATGTTCCCAGCCAGAGTCGTACCAGCAGAAAGCGACAGTCACAATTTTGCTGGGTAGTTCCGATCGGAAATTCCTAGGATCTTTCACATGCAACAATTGATACGAACACGAGCCATTACATGACCCTTCTCTTCCCGAAAGTGCCAAGGGTCAGATAGTCGCGGTAAGCATCAGGGCATCTTGCCCAATTGTACGTTAGGGTGGAGTTTTGAAACCTTTTTTTGGAATTGCTGATTGGCAGGGTGTGGAAAAACTGCTCTTGGGCATCACTATCACACACACAAAAATTTCATCAGTCTGGAGTCATGTCTTCAGATTCCCCAAGACTTTCAAGTTTAACATTGTATGGCAATGGGCAGAACAGCAAAAAAGGCAAAAATAATTATTTGACTGGTTTTAAATTTAATTTGAACATGATTTCACTTGAAACACTTAGAGAGTAAGAAAGGTAGCCGTTATTGTAAAAAAAAAAAAAAAAAAAAAATTCTGGGCAACAGTGTAAGTATTAGTTATGGGTCTAAATTGCATAAAAGGCCATTTTGGCCGACTTTCGACGCTAAATTATTCCCACCGTTTTTAAGAAAGATAAAATACTTTGTAATTACGGCATGCTAACGTAGTTTCTGGAAGAATCTAATGAAATAATCTTCAAAATTAGATTTTAAAAGAGTCAAATCAACTTTTTTGCCTTTTTTGCCATTCTGCCCATTGCCGTACAACGTTAAACTTGAAGGCACTTGCAGCACCTCTAGACATGACCCCAGAGTGAAGACTATTTTTGTGTGATAGTAATGTCCAAGAACAAGTTTTCCACACCCTGCCAATGAGGAATTCCAAAAAAAACAAAAAAAAAACCCAAAATCATTGTAAAAGGACTTCGCAATAACAACTTCATTAAACGTGAAAGGATTGGTGCAGGGTATGTCCAGAGTGTGTAGCCACAGTAAACCAACTTTATGTATTTAACTTCGTTGGAATGACGTGACTCAGATTCGAACTGGCAATCCACTCGATCCCAAGATCAGTGACAGGTCAGTGAACGGCTTGGGTTGGCAATTCAAATCCGGGTCATACCACTCCGACAAAACGTAAGTGCCTAAAGGTGGCTTACTATACTACGTTACTTATAGTGTAGATTTTTGCTCTTCGGCTTGTTTTCCTCTTTCCTTTCTGTTATACCGATTCTGGAAGCTGATTTTCACTTATATCTACTAATTCAGCATGTAAAACAATTTTTTAATTAACGAAGATATTATTTGTGAATTACAATGGTCCTTTAGCTTCCATGTTTGAACTTTAAGACACCCAGCACAAAGAAAGGCAAAGCAAAGCAAGTTAAAGCAAAATTACTTTGAGAAACCTCCATCTCGATTGTGAATTAAAGACTTGCAGAAATTGTGTGCTATGACTGAGGAAAAGATGGCCGACATCCTCCAGCAAGTTGGTTAACGTTACTACCCCACGTCATATGTCTCAGGTTTGAACCTTGCTTAAGCGACCCTAGGCATTTTCATGAAGAGAAACCCTTACTTGCGCAACTGAATGTTGCTTGCTAGAGGCTATTACGTTAGGTTGTAATTTTAACATGGGCCTATTTTGGCTCTGCTAAGGGACCGTTCATTATTTATCAACGGGGGGGGGGGGGG
>JAHWFP010230225.1:0-14043 GCA_023313725.1 Lithobius niger | reverse complement strand
TTAAAAGTTTTGCTTTGTGCATTCCTTTGCTTCCTGCTAGAGAGAACGCGAAAGGCCTCGATACTGCAATGCTAATTTGGTGGCAACCGGACTTTAAACAACCAAATTCTGTCAAGGTCCTTGAAACGCAAACCATGTTGGTTCTAGCTTTATTTTTTTACATTTAGGTTATTGCTTTCTGTTCATCTAACAGTTGGTAATTGGCAACCTATAAAATTGCCATGCCTTGCAGTCTTCTTGTAACTGTTCTTTGTGTCGTGCTATAGAACATCCGGTGTTGCCCTACTCCCAATACATTTTTAAAAACGTTTTAGCATTTGAATGTTGTGTGTCCCAGTAGGCTTGCTATCAGTGACTTCATTTCTTCCGTGACCTGTTGCTCCTGCAATGAATTCGTATTTATTATATTTGTCCTATTATAAATATGGTAATCCCTAACGTTGCTGGTAGAACTTTATGTTGTGTCTTATATCAAGGACTGCGAATAAATCTTCTGCGACGAGAATACTGCAGTCATATGAAAATCGTGTTCAAAAGGCCCTGGTCGATGTTAATACCTACATTTTAAGCTATAAAAAATGAAAATTTGTTCATTAGTTTGATCTCTAGGTGAGAGTAAAATTTAGAGCCCATTTGGCTTTTCGTTACATGTCTATTGTAGTCACATTAAAACAGCATTTAGTAGGTTCTAGGCCTTGTCCATTCTTACGTTTTAAGCTACAAAACTTGAAAATCGGTGTATTGGTTCGATCTCCAGGTGAGGGCAAAGAGTCCCAACAACAAAAACAACAAGAAATGGTCATATTGTGGACGCCGTATAGTTCGATGGCTGTCATTAATATTGTTAAAGCGTTGAAATAGTTACGACCGACGCAAATACGAATTTCGTTGGTCTGCGTCAATTCTGGGCGAAACTGCAGGATCTCAAAGTTTGACGTTTAACATGGAATTTCATGGAATTTCATGGAATTTCATGCATAAGGACCGCGATAACGATAAAAGTATGGAATTTCCTACACAAGTCATTTTTAGCAGTGCAAATCGAACGAGCTATGAAAATCCCTTGAGATACTCACCCCCAGGGCCCCTATACCCCCTGTGTCCCCCACACACCCAGATTCCGTTGCCTGATGACCAACTAATTGTTGCTAATTTTGCAGCGTTTTGCTGTTTATGGCGTCTATTTTGTGTGTGTTTGTGGGTTTACGTTTTGCGAATTGGAGTACAAATTATAGTTCGTTGCGTTCGAGTGAACTCTAATCCGTTTTTATTCGTGTACCTTCAGGGCTGTGAGTATGGGGATATGAGCTCTAATGTTTTATTTTCTAAACGGCGAAGCCGTTTTTTGCTCAGTTAATTTGTTGGCTTTTTTCGATTCCATTTTATATGTGTCCACTGTCCACCGATTTTTGTTTTCGAAAAAACGGAACATTAGAAATGGATACTTATGTTTAGGTTCCGCCTAAGGTTTGTCCCATGATTATTATTTGATGGCAACACATTAGCGTATTTCTGGATTTAGCATGCGTCATCTCGATGAGGTGAGTAGTTGATTCTGGATTGTTTCAGTATCGTGGCAACAATCGCGGAAACAATTCAACCTGTTTTCCGAAGCCCGCATTGAAAAAGTAAATAAGTCACTCAGTCATGTCGGCCGCCCTGGCCTCAAAATTAAAGACTTCACACCCTACGGTTTAAAACTTGAAGATTTAAGGAAAAATCAAGACCATTTAATTTTGGTTCTCCACAACGAGCTAGCTAACTCAAACAACGACAATGTTAGTTTCCCGGCACCCAACCATCGTTGATCTTGTTTCAGTGAGCTATAATCTGACATTGTACGCCTCGCCTATTGTTACCCTATTGTTACATGTTGCAGCATTGTAACATTTTGACATTGTTAGCCGCTCCGCCTCCGCCTCCTGAATTCAATTCAATTCAATTCAATTCAATTCAATTCCGCCTCCTGTCCAATTTTCTGAAATTCTCGTACGCAAACGAACTCTAATAAGCACGGCCAGCATTGCCTGCTGGCAGTGCTAATAGCTCTGACGGGTCCCGTATTAAACGTAATGCCTGGATTATTTAGTGGAAACAAATACACAAACAAACAATGTCTAGTCGTATCAAGTAGTGTCAACGAGCGCTAACGAAACAGCATCAGCTACTTTATTATTTCCACACAAAGTTTTCAGTACAAATAGACTGTCCCTCACAGTAGACGATTTGAAAAGGGGGTTGACCAGAATTCATCTTGTACTTCAATACTGCTAGTGAAAAGTTTTTGTAAGGCTTACGAGTAAAATGTACCTGTGCGGACGATACTCTTAAGAAAGTAGGAAAAGTGTTTTAGGCGAAGTTGTAAAAAGAAAGTAAGGAAAGTGTTTTTCAGGCGATGTTCTAAAAAAAAAAGTAGGGAAAGTGTTTTAGGCGATGTTGTAAACGATACAAGTACTTTTCCATTGAGGAAAGGAGCGCTAGATCTTATTTACACGAAGTGTTCCGTATTATATAAAATAGACTGTAGCCTTACTGGGTAGGCGATTCGTAACGGTGGGTATCGGATGGGACAAACGCGTGTAAGTAAAGAAAGATATATCTCGATTCAGTATTGAAGCTATCAGAAAGGATGAATGAGGCACTTGGCTTGTTTGTTTCATAAAAAGAAATTTATTTGTATGTTCCTTCGCTTGTTGAAAGGAACAAGAACAAGATAGATGTAAATGGATATAGATATACTGCAGCATGTCGTTTGGTGGCAATCCCCCTTTAACAATGACACGAAGTGAATAAAGACTTCTCAAAGTAGATAAAAACAACGTCACACGGTGGAGTATTTGACATACGGGGTGGTCCTGAAGTGCGTTCCATGCACGGTTCGTTATGGTTGCGTGTGCTCCAACATACTTAAAGGGACATACCTCCCAGCGCCATTTTTCTCGATCCACAACATAAAGTACGGCCCCAAAGTCTATTTACTTACCGTTAGTCTTTCCCTTGCTAAAATACCATTTTAAAATATGGCGTCTAGGAGATTTTCTGTTGAATATTGTTAACTACATTTAAGAACGATCCGTAACTATATGATGCATTGCGCGCGTACAATAATCATGACGTTTCATCTCTGTGTATACGTCTACCAATTTTCTAATAATTACCATGAGATCTAACATTTAATAGACTAATTCGGTAAAAATTAAAATAAATTATTCCAATAGATAGCCGAAGCAAAATTATAAGACACTGGCCTACAAAATTATAAATTGGGAATTTAAAATACGTGAATCATTCCGGTTTGTGACGACACAATCGTTGACTTGATTCTGTCTCGTGTACTATTCCCAAAGCCAACCGAGACAGCAGCTATGTGAGGAAGCAGCTACCACCCCAGCCGACCTTCGCGCTGTAATTACTCGGATGACGATCTGCGCGTAGCTGTAATTCGGCACGCGGAATGTTATAAGGCAGGCCGGGTGTCCCTTTAATTTGCTTGTGTGCTAGTAACATGTGCGCTAGTATCACGGAACCGGTGATAAACCCTTGTGATTTTAAATGATGTGAGATATAAAACAAAAATTATGCGTATCTCGTTGGGAGGCTTTTAAACAATCGAAATGAATAGAACCCAAAATGAACCCAATTCAAAATGAATAGAATGAAATTAATTTTGCCAAACCGTAAACACAGTGTCAGAAACACACAGTAACAAAACTCAGTCGAGTAGTGCACCTCGCTCGTTTGGCTCACTCGGTCATTGATGACGTTCTTTGGTGGCGTGGCTAGGATGAAGGGAAGTCTACTCACGCTTTTATCTTTTGTATCAAAAACAAACAAACACGCCAACGGTAGGCTTAGGTCGGAATTGAGAAGTGACGTGTATACATACACCAAAGGAAGATTCATCACATTTCCGGTGTAACCTAACATTTACAGAATTCCTTCAATAAAAGTGCAGGATGTCAACAAATTTTTTTTTACGCCCGTACAGCCACGTAACGAGAGAAATAACAAAGGACTTAGAAATATGATTCTCGAAGTTTGGTTCGGCCTCGCAATCCATTTTGTGAACTGACAACATAATCAAGGACTTTTTTTTCCGGTCACCTCACAACAAAACGTGAAAGGATGAACTCAATAACAGGTACAAAACCGGACTGGTTTCAACAAGCTAAAAAGCAGAAACTACTGCACGTTTGGGGCGCCATTCAACTGAATGTTAGGCACCCATTTTCAGTGATTAAAAAAAGAGAAAAACAGCTTTCGAAATCAGATTTCCGTGCTTCCCCCGTCGGGACATACCCGACAGAAAAAGAACCTAAAAGTACATTTCTAGATATTTAATGTTTCCGTTGCCTGTCAGTATTTTATTTAAATTAAATTAAAACTTAAAAAGTACTTGAAGAATGTTACAAAGTAAAGGCATGAAAGTGCACACAAGTATATACATATTAAAATGCGACGTTTCGGCTGATCTCAGGGCCATTATCAAGAGAAGCCAGTAAAAACAACTGATGCTTAAAAAAATGGCTTTCTTGTGTTTTTTGTCATTTGTTTTTACTGGCTACTCTTGAAAATGGCCCTGAAAATGAACCGAAGCATCGAGTTTTAATATGGATATGTGTGAACTTTCAGGCTTTAAAAAAAATGTGTCGTGCAAATAGAGCACGACCGGTCAGGTGAGGGCCTCTTGACCATCAAGAACAAATCACATGGTTATAGTGTGCGCGGCGTATCTTGAGTCCTGCACTTATTTTGTGATCGGCTACGTCTTCCTGGAGGGGGCGGCTTTAACCGACGGCCGCCATTGTTTTTTGTAACTACTTTGGCTATCAACAAGGCACTCTGCGACTAAACACGTACAATCGATTATTTGTGTTCATTCTGGGACGAACTCAAGATGGGCCGCGGACACTATAAGGATAAACGAAGCAAACAGTCTGCATTAAAGACTGGCCTTGTGAGGATACACAATACACTAATCTGAGAGAGAAAGTAAAGACAACAGCCCCGACTGGGACTCGAACCCAAGATTTCCCGCTGACTAGGTGTAGGCCAGGTGCTCTAACCACTGTGCTACCGGGGCAGATACTGGCTACAAGCTTCAGCCGAGCTAAGTAATTGCTCAGTGTTTCTCAGTGGTGACCAAGAGCTCACAAACATACACACGGCGGGTAAGTAATTCTTGGCGTCCACACTAAAAAAAAATGCGAGTAGGTTACCACTAAGAAAGACTCAGCTACTTAGCTCGGCTGGAGCCTGCAGCCAGTATCCGCCCCGGTAGCGCATTGGTAGATCGCCCGGCCTAGTCAGCCCGGCCTAGTCCTGAGTTCGAGTCCCAGTCGGTGCAGTTGTCTTTTCTTTCTTTCTCAGATTAGTGTATCTTGTATCCTGACAAGGCCAGTCTTTAATGCAGACTATTTTCTTCGTTTGGGCTCTTGACCGCTTATCACCAGACGAGTTAAAACCAACAGAATACAGGTCGAAGCAGAAATGGACCCAACTTGGCTTTCTCTAAAAGTCTCCGGATGGAGCTGGTCGAAGGAGCATTGACAGTGGCTTCCGGCAATGAGTTCCAAGCTGGAAACCACCCGGACACTAAAGAAGTGATGTCTACAATTTAATATTTGTGAATTCGGGTGATCAATTTGCAACATGTCAGAATTTTTTTGCACATCCCCTGCGGGTCATTAAAATGATGGGAAAAGTATGGCATTTCATAAGACCATGGAATTGTGACGAATTTTTACTTTAAGGCTGGAAAAGCCGAGAATATAATAACCCAATGGAGTGCTAGTCAAAGCCATACTGCTTAGTTTTTAATCAAAACAAAAATTGTAAAAATTAAAATTAAAATGAACAAAAAAAACCTAAAAGAGCACGAGAGCAAGCCACAGCAGACAGGCCGACCACACACAAAAAAATTTCCAATAGTAGGTCTCGAGCCGGTGCCGGAAATCGTACTGGGTAATACAAATTACAAATGTCAACAACAAAGATGGCCGACTCATAAAACACAAGTAGTAAACTTCCAATGCCCACCACAAAGTCCGCCGGCCAGTTGTGACGTCCTGATATATATCAAAAATCACCACTAGTTCAAAAAGCACCAACACTCCGTCGATTGATTCACTTGAACCCGGAAAACCACCAAAAATTCCAACACTTTGGGACCCCAGATTACAACCAGCTCCGTGACTCCCCGTGATTATACAATGAATACAAACAAAGGAAGAACAATACAAAGCCATTTCTTTTCTTTAGAGGGTACCAAATGTTTTGCTGTGGGTTTGGTGTAAAGTGTCACATTTTGTGCTGGTATGCATGGTCAGACCAACGAAAAACATCCTGTTTTGCCGTGGTGTAAACCATAACGACTTTACGGTGTGCATTAGCAATAACTTCACTAACAAACAAATACAGTCGAGGCAAACGTCGAGGCACAGATTAGCGAGATAAATGTGTCGTTATTTTGAGTGTTCAAGCTGTGAACGAACGAAAACTTAACAACTCGTTCCAAGAAGGTAGGCGTTACAAATTACCATGAACGAAATATTGTTCACAGGCGTTAATGGGATATTCCACTAAAAGGGATTAATCCATCATAAAATGTGGCAGCTAGAAGCTTTAAGGCCGGTATGCACCATGCGAAGTGAAAAAAAGTGATCAAATAGCAGGTAAATGTCAGTAATTGTCACCTAAGGAGTGATAGAAGCCATTGCAGAAACAAGTCGGCAATACAAGCCGACTACCTCATCCCTCTTAATGTGTATGTCCCCCCTTCCCCCACCCTTTTAATAGCCTGCGTGTGTGTTTTACTTCTTTTGTCATAAGACAGAATCGTAAGTGACTTTTCAACTCCCATGAAATATGATTGCGCGTCGTTGACTCATGAGCTATTGATTTGTCACCTTTCGCTCCGCTCACTGTTTACTTGTGATATATAAACAAACCCGTCGCAGAATCCGGGAACTTCTTGACCAAATATGGCGTGACATTTTTCGTCTAAATGGCTGCACACTGAGCTACACAGCACATGCCACTAAGCTAAAATAAGTAACAAGTCACTCGACTATCAACATTATTAATACTGTATAACTAAGCGAGGACTATTGGCGACGACAGCAGCAACAGCAGTCCCGATGCTTTCCCTCCTACCCCTGTCCCTCCCTCCTGACTGCATGGGTCAGGCCCATTAAATCACTCGCGAGGCAGCTTCTGAAAACCGGGTGTGTGCCGGCCACCTTGCTTGCCCACCTAGAGGGGGAAGAGGATGAAGGGCCGGGGAAAGGGTGCGGGGACGGGGGTCGGTGTCGATCGTGGAAAGGTCAGCCGCGGGTCCGTTCCACACTGGGAAAAGGTTCGGATCTGGCCCGGGCCCGAGGCTGACCTTTCCGCACTCGTCGCCGACTTGGGTCCGGACCCGACCCCGACTTTCAAGGTAGGGACTGAGATGCCGACCCGACCCCGTGTTTCAGTGTGAAAAGGGTGGAGTGGATGCGGGCCCGCGCTTTAGGGAAACGTTTTGACTCTTGGAGCGCTGATAAACAATAGAGAGAAAGATGGAAAGCAGGAGGAAGGGACGGGAGAGGAAGGACAGAAATCTACAACGGTGGCACCGAAAATGTTGTAGCGTGATAAAGATTAACTATAAAGTCCGTACGTTGAACGCGATGTCGGAGTTCAGTTTGTTAAAGAGTATACGAAAGGAACGGTGTCATGTTTTACCTGTGGGCACAAGCCGGGGCTTGGACCCTGCACACCGCGTTCGGGATCCAGTGTGGAAGCGGTTTAGACGCAGCTGGCTAAAGTGCCCAGGTTAAAGTCCCAAATTCACTAATTTGTTGCGTGACGACGGCATGCCGACTTGCATTAGACTCTTTGCATTCTTACCCACGGAAAAAGTTTGCGCTCGAATGCGTCACCTATGAATGATCCTTCAGATTTAGATGATATTACTGATATTTTTTTTATCGTGTTTGTTTAAAAGGCTCTTTCAGACGAGTTGGGAAGAGCAGATAGAATGTCCTTCGATTGAGGTGTGTTCCATCTAGAATCCCTCCCCCGATTCCCCTTTTCCCAGCAATGGAAATGTTAACACAGCTCTACGGTTTAGACGAGAAGCCTGGAATCATAGGACAAGGAGACCAGTGTCTTCGTGTAGATTGGGGAGGCTCGGGAATATATGTTTATCGAGTTTGTCTTGATATGGAAAGGGTCCATGAATATCGAAGCCGATTAACCACTGGTGTTAGTGAGAGGAGTGAGTGTTAGTTAGTGGTGTTAGTGAGAGTGTTAGTTATTGTCCTAATTATAGGACTTAGGACTATAATACCTACAATCTGGAAACTGCTTAAACGGATGGGCGCTGAACAAGCATCTCATGACGCCAAAATCCAAATCCATAAATATGGACCCCCACGAAAACGAATAATTAAAGGTTTCAATCGAATGCAAGAATTAAAGGTTTCGGAAACAGACCATCACAGCCAGCCTCACTTCTTGGCTTTTTTTTAATTGCTTATTTAAGTGTTTTTTTTGTGACCAAGGCATCAAACGTATGCTGAAAATAAAAAATGTGCTGTTCTTTTTGGTGTCTTTGCGGCTGCTTATCCACCTAACAGGAGGTATTTTTAAATCTTGTTTACCCTTGGCTGCAAATTAATTGATATTTTAAAGGTTTCGTTATTTGTGTTGTTTGTTGTTGTTTTGTTTTCAGGGAGCATGAACCCAAACTGGGTTATCTGCCCCATGAAGATGAGAGGGACAATTTAGCTGGAGAAGTCCAAGAGGAAAACCAAGGATCTTTGACATGCCGCAATCGAAATAAGCATCCACAGAGCCTGCGAATTGACAACAATGCAATTAGCGTTCTAAACTTTTTAAGGGATTTATGGGATTTTTTTACCAAGGATTTTTTTGGTTGGGGATAATTTAATAATATAATGTAAGTTTGTTACAAATGTACCGGGAATAGCAAGGACCTGTCACTAGCTAGTGCTAGTGCTAGTGCTAGTCACTAACTGCCATCCGATGTTAAAACTAAAAATTATAAATTAGAAAAGTTTAAGAGTATAAAAGTTTAAAACAAAAATGATGGCTCGGCTGCAGAGGTAGGGTAGATGGTATTGGGTTAAGGTCACGAATGCCTTACCACCAAGGTTAGACCTACCAGGGGCCCAATGACCCCCGATGGCATCACCAAACGTGAGGGACAAGTGAGGGGAAAAGCCGGGTATCATTGTCAATGTTTCTTAAAATAATAAAATATAATAAAATAAATAATGTGTCGTAGTTTAAAGCTTGGCCAAAAACAATTGTCAATATTAGTGAAGATAATAAAAAATTAAAATAATAATTTTAATTTAGTAGGGGATTTTAGTAAAGGATTTTTTTTTAGCTGGGATTTTTTCACCACGGATTTTTTCCGGGTTTTTTCCTACATTCATACAGACGTAACAGAGAAGCCTTAAACAGAGAGCCTGTTTATCCGTTTATACAAAAAAAAATCGACTAAAATACGTTTGTATCCATGGGCATTTTCATCACCGTATTGGCAATCTACTGTTTTACAACAGAAGCTGAAACGTTTCGTTGAACGCATTAAATTCTCACGTATTTTCACCTTTAATAATAGGGAAATTCAACAAAAAAAAAAAAAACCACTCCCTTTAAAAAAAAGGAAATGCTATTTGAAACTGGCAACACTGACTCCTCACTTGTAGGCCAAAGCACAAAAATCCGACATATCGTTGCGTGTGTACATAAATCATACTTTTGTTACACGCGAACTTAAGTTATTTCATACACATGCATCATATCCTCCACATTTAAAAAGAGGAAAAAAAAAACACTAAAACATAGTCTACCAGCATCTTTTCAAAATCAAGGTTAGAAACCGCAAGAATGACGTCACATATCCTGTCCGAATGGCCGCGCTTTTCCCGTGGCGTTTACTTGGCGCTATATACAACCAGAATTCTTTTCTAACACTATCCTTAAAAACAACCGATAAAATATTAATTTTAATAAATATTTATAAACCGAGCCGACATATATAAAGTCTAGTTTCTGAATTTTAGTGCGTAATATATTATGGAAGGATTCGTCGAAGGCGAGCCGTAAGAGTCTTGGTGGCATATTTTCAACCCAATCTCGGTCTCGCCTAGTCAAGTCACGATAAGTATCGTGTAACTGTGGAATTGTGAAAATTACTTCGGGTCAATGTGGAGATAAACCAATTTTGTTTAAAGATGGCGAAAAGTCAATTTAGAAAAGTTTAGTTTTCTTTAATTGGCAAAAGTAATTTTTTTGAGATGGACAAATTTTTAATACGGCTAAAAGTACTTTTTTTTAAAAAAAGGAATGAGAATCTTTTTCTCTTTTTTTTTTAATGGAGAAAACGATAATTTTTTTCTTTTCGGGAAAAAAGTACATTTTTTAAGATCGGGAAAAGTCAGTTTTTCTTGGAGTCAGTGAAGTTTTGTTTTGTTTCAAGACAGAAAAAAGCTATTAAAAGCTGTTAAAAAGCTAAAGAAAAGTCATTTGAAATTTTTCGGTATGAGAGAATGCTTACAGTATTTTGACTACGAGTTTAGCTATGTTAAATTATTTAAGAAAAATGAAAATCAAAAAGAAAAGAAAAACAGAAAAACACCATATACAATTTACACACACCGAAAATATTATCAGTACCGGAAAAAAATCGAGAAAATGTAATACAAACCTACTTTTTCCTAATGTAGAAAATAAAACTTAAAATTAGTCTCTAAAGAAGAAAATTCAATTCAGTCGGTCTAATCTAGACACACGCTAGTGCGTTGCAACCAAGTAATTGTAGATCATCCGATTGTAGACATCCGATTGTTAAAAAAATTGATTGTTGATGATAAAGAGGTGTGTTGGGCTCTTTGTATTTTAGTCGACGAGTATGTGGTTGTGTATTTTTCTTTGTAGTGCTGAGGGAGTTGATGTTTGATTTGCTTTAGAATAAGTTAGGTACAGCGGATGATGTAGCAGGTCGTAATGCTCTTACTAAAAATCAATCCATCAAGCGGCCTCATTAGCAGACATGTGTCTGGTAACTGTAAGCAAATGAAAGCACATTTTGTCATGTTGAGGATAAATCCGAATGCTCCCGAAATCTTTCAAATTGTACAAAATATAAGGAAAAGGTGCAGGGATAAAGTAAAACTAAAAGTTAAAGGGTGAGTTAAGATAAAGATGCATCAATAACGTCGTTTTCATTATACTGTCTAGATAGCTAGTTAGTCAGTAGTTATAGCTAGATACGTTTTCGCAATGTTAAATCCCATAGACCTATTGCTTAGGGCTAGCGAAAAATTGGAAAGGCCTATAGGGCTGAAAGCTTACAAATGAATGCATGGTGATCTGAACCTGGTAATTTTGTTAGTTTGGGGTTTGTAGGGGTCGGTACAAATGCGTGGGTGGGATTTTGAAATTCGCAACCAAGGAATTTAAATTTCGTTTCTTTTCCATGTTGGAATCAAAGATTTCAAGCAAAACGTGGTCCGTAGATTTATTGTAAAAACCTGCACGAACTAAAAACTGAACTGCAACGAAGGACAAAAATAATTAGTCATTTTAAAGTAGCCGTGGATTGCGTAACAATAAAGGGATGCACGTTAGATGATGGTTACGTAACAATACGAACATCCACGAGCCAACGTGGCTCATGTTAATAACAAAAACAAAAACTTCTTTGCGGTTTGAGTTTGAGGTTTTTTTTTTCGTGGCTTTGCGGTCTGATGTTTTGTAACAATGCACTTAGGCGATTTCTTCGTGAGAAAATGTGAACGAAAAAAGCAAACGAATAAATTCTGAATTTGCTGATGTAGCGGCTAATTACTGATCTACATAACATTCTAAAGAAAAAAGGTAGAGACACATGTAAGACACATGTAACATGCCGCCAAGTTCTATAAGTTACATGTGTGTATTAACCTCGGGAAGAGCAACTGAAGGGGATGTGCTGATTGAGTGAGCAAAACAAACGAAAATCAGCTTCTGTTAGCCAGTGTACGCAAAAATTGCATTGAAGAAATTTAAGCATGTGAAGCATGGCCATACAATGAACCACATCGTGTTAATTTGGCCGATGTAACGGTTAATAGGGCAATGACAAATGTGAAAATTGTAATGAAAAAATGTATAGACTTCAAATTCCTCCAGCAAAGGGCTGTAATTGAAGGTAGTGATATCCAACCAGGGAAAGGCCGCCAAGGTTAATCCTATTAGGCAAGTTAATCGTACCGAATAATACTTTGGACGTTAAATGCAAACTTGAAGAATGCTACCGCGAGTATAGCAATATTCTAGCTTTCATTTAACTTTCGAACTATCAGTCGGTGCGATTAAGTTTGGTTAATAGTATTAACCTTGGCGGCGATTCCCAGGTTGAATGATATCACTATCTTCAGAAGCCGACTCATTTTGGGAACATGGCAGCTTTTCTTATACCAGTTTTTTGTTTGGAGTGGATCTAGACGCACGCTATTGTGTCACCGCCAAGTTCGCACGATATCGCACACCACTGTAAGGGCACGTTTACGCAACCACTCGCTTTTGCATCCTTGCAGCCAGAAGCTAGAAACCACCTCAAATTCCAACATGGCGGCGGTTTTATGTCTGCCACCTCGCAACGAAAACTGCAAATAACGTGAGTTCAGAAGCGTTTGAGAAAATTGTTTCGTCATGAGGAATTCTTTATATTATTGGCACGGATTATAAGACTGCAAGTATTTACTCAAACGATGTCGGATTTAGCTAATCCATTTAGCGTTGTTACCATGGCAATGTCACCTTTGCTATCGCGGTTCAGTTCTTGCTGCGAGAATGCAAAGGCGAGTCGCTGGGTAAAAGCGCCCTAATGTTGCCATTGTTATAGGCCAATGCCCTTGGAAAGTATTGTAAGTCTGCTGCAGTTCGTATGTAATTACTTGTCTCCCGCACGGACGGTCTGTTGCGTAAGGTGAGATACGAGGTCACTCTAAAGCAGGCATGGGCAACCCCCGGCCCGCCGACGGCCACGGCCTAAAAAGAAAAACAGTTGTAACAGGCCCGCATTGTGTCATCCAGACTTAAAATATGTAAAGCTTGCAGGTCCCGAGTCCGACAAAACTCCATTTAAAATAAGAATCTTCCGTTCACAAACGATCGAATTAAATGACTTCAAAAAATCACATGAATATTTGGTGTAGTATGCCTACAGGGACTAATTTAGTTTTAAAAAGTACCATATACCTGCGTCGTAGTTCACCATTTAAGGTCTTGGCTGTTTTTTACCATTACTTTTAGGTATAGGTCCGGCCCGCAAGCTTAAAAGGTGGCCCACCCATGTTTGCAGCAGGTAACTTGAAATGTTAGTAGTGCATTGCAGTATATAGGTGTGAAAAAAATCGTGTGTGTTCGGAGGAGTTCGGAAGGGTTCAAACGTGCTCGGGAAGGGACTCAGTTGCAGGGTGGCAGACAGGATAAGTACAGAAGTGGAATGGAGGTGACATTGATTTTATCCGTACGCTGCAAAAATGGTGTTGTGAGTTACAACAGCCACCCAATCCTAAACCTCGTTATAAGGACGCTCTGGGTCTTATAATGAGGTTTTACGCGTTGTAAAGCATAACGTCTATATACAAACGCAACGTTTAAAATCAGTCTTCCAGCGACGAGTATTTGTAGATGTTGCCTTTTTAAACGTCTACAGAATAGGTGTTGTAACCCACAACGTCTATAAGTGTTTTAAACCACTACGTCTATACGTGTTGTAAACCATAGCATCTGTAGGTGTTGTAAATCAAGACGTCGATAGGCGTTGTAAACAACAACGTCTATGTAAACCACAAGATCTATAGGTGTTGTAAACCACAATATCTGTAGGTGTTGCAAACCACAACGTCTATAGATGTTGTAAACCACATCGTCTATACGCGTTATAAGCAGAACGTTTAAAATTCGTGACGTCTTTCAGTACCTTGCTAGGTGTTTTGTGGTTTACAACACCTATACATGTTGTGGTATATAGACGTT
>JAHWFP010230221.1:0-16487 GCA_023313725.1 Lithobius niger | reverse complement strand
CCCCAGGGTTTTTCCTGGCTCGGTTGGAACTATGTGATAAAAAACTTTTCGTCGATGGCTAACCTTTATTAGGGCACGTTTATGCGAGGACAATTTTCTCGCTTACTAGTTTTTACTTCGTCAATACTAAATCTGCTGGCTGCTTCTCGCCGTTGTCGGAGAAAGCTGCTTTCAAGTTGTGTCTATACGTAGTAACCATGGCAACAACGCGGACGCAAATTTTCTCCTCGTGCCTCGCGACACGACGTACTATGCGTGCAACATGACAGCATGATTATGACAACAAGAAAACAATTTTTACTGCATTACACAACGACGGACAGATTCCTGAATACCGGCATTCGAAGGTTTGTCTTCGATTCGATAACTACGAAATGGACGCCATATTGGATTTTGAATTCTCGCTGCGAGTTGCTATTAATTCTGCCGTCCTTTGATTACTGCTAGGAGCTGTTTTTTTCAGCGAGAATAGCAAATTTTGGAAATAGCGTAAAATGGCAACAATGTTGTAGCAATGTTTAAAATGACTGTTGTACTTTGTTCCTTGTCCGTGTTGTTATTTATAATACATTAAATTTGTTGTCTATTACCGCATTCATTTAATAGAAACGGGAAATTAATCGTAAATAAATAATGGTTGCCTAGCAAATAGCTTCCGGCGAGCGAGAAGGTCTCGTTGCATAAACGAGCCCTTAGGTTTAGATACTGAGTGCTGGCACGGTGAGCTGTTTTAAGGGTAGATTTAAGAAATGCTGGGTGTAGCCTCCATGAAGACAATTGAAACTTTGATTTTGATCAATTTTTGAAATAATCGAAGAAGCCCTGGCATTGGATGAAAAATAAAATAGTTTAAAATATAGAAAAATCACCACTGGATCCAATATTTGCTTTTTTCCACGTAGGCTCAAAGCTTCGTAATTTTAAACCGAAAGCCAATAAAAACCGTGAAATTCAAAGTTAAAGTTAGGTTGACCCCTTCACTTATTTCACTGTTGCCCTATCTTAGTGATTTCCTGGACCATTTAGATAACTAGGAGTACAGAAAAAACCTAACCCAAAATAAAAACTAATTGTGGGTTTTTTTCATCTATTTGAACTATCATCCGGCCTGTGGCTAGATCTTTAAAAGTTAGGAACAGTTAACGTGTATAAAAGGTTAATACTAACTTTTGTAATAAATTGCCAATTATTTTCAAGCTAGCTTTTAATTGTTTGTTAGGAAAAGCTTTTGTTTAACATTGATGCTTTTTTTTACCTAACCTAACCACTGTTCCTATAAAACACTCTTAAGCAAAAACTAAACCTAAGTTAGACCCTGACATCTTGAAAAAATATTTAACACTAACACTACCAGCCAGTGACCGTATTTCACATTCTTAAACCTTGAATTGGAGGTGGGTTTACAGTTGTAAGACTTCAGACCATTTTTTTTACGTGTAGCAAAAAAGTTAAATTCAGTGTAATGATTTCCAATCCCCCTCCCCCAGCGAGTATACGATATTTATAAAGACGTAAGTACGTAATAATACAGTATTTTATAAAATATTGAGCAAGAATTCGAATTTTCCATTTGTTGGTACCATTTCCTTCCGCAAGATGTCGGTCTTAAGAATTCGCCTGCATCTGATCCTGAAGGAAGGTTAAGTCAATACAAACATCCACTGTAGCATCCGAGGACTGTAGTAAACACCAGTTTGGGGTATATAGACGAAAAAATTCATGTGATTCATGTATCATCACATACATGAGGCCTCATAATGGTTTTCACTGCCGGCCCGAAATGCCGACTGGCGTTTGTTTATTTGTCCTCCTCCTGCAGCTTCATTTCTCCAAGTTTAAATCACTATTAGATCATTTTACGAAAAATGTAAGTAACACTTTCAAAAAAAAAATGTAGTTCTTCGTGTGGGGGTTTTGCAGTAGTGTCTAGGTCACCAAGAGTTGCAATTTTTAGTCCCAGTTGGTTTTCAGAAATTATGAACTGATATCAGTTGGCGATATGGTTTTGTTTTTGCTGCGCAAGTCATTTTTGGGCGCTAGTATATTACGATACAGCCTACAAGAGGTCTCTTATGGGGATCTTTCGCTAACAGGGTTGCAAATAATCATGATTGTTTTAAAATAATCGAATTAATCGGAGAATTTTTGTTTTCTGTCCGTAAAACGAGGCCCATGGTCGACTTAACACTGAAAAGACCCCGGTAAATCGAAAGCGAAACCGAATTACGCTGATAATTCCCCTGCAAAGCGAAAGTGAAACCCTGAAACGAAATCACTTTGGAGAATCGTTTTGCGGAAAGAAACATAAATATTCTCTAACCGAATTCCACTCGTGTTTCTATGAAATTTATAATTTGTGCGTGTTAGCCCTCCACTCCTTTCCAACAAATTTCTCTCGACCTCGGTCTCGGGAAATTAAAGCTGGAAAGGAGTTTCGTGCTAAAACGCACAAGTTATTGATTTCATAGAAGCTCTAGTGGTATTCTGTTAGATTATATTTATGTTTCTTTCCGCAAAACGATTCTCCTAAGAATAATCTTATTTATTATCATTATAATATAATATGTAAGATTACCAAAAATATTGATATAGTTTTAAAGGTCAGAGGTTGCTCTTTTTTTTTTTTGCTTGGCAGTTGCTTGTCTATTGCCAAAATTCCATTACCTATAGATATCTTTAAGTATCAAAAGTTTAAAATGGGATTACCACTTGTAAATTTCAATGTTAACATGCACACCGCCGTAACTATTATTACAGTAGTTATACGTAGTAAAGTTGTTGTAGGTGTTGTGGCACATTCCTCACATAGGCCTATGAGCTTATTAAATGAACAGTCACATCAGCTGTAGTTGCTGATTGCAGCTAGAAGTAAACTACAAAAGTTGCAAAGTCCTTTTAGTTTTCTTTCCCTGGATTTAAGGGTTTGAATGTTGCTATTAATTTCCTACTTTGGTTGTTCCTAATCGGTTGGGTCTTTTTTGCATAGATCAAGCCAAAAAAAAAGTAGAAGACATACGTTCCTGACTGGAAGATTCAAAAAGTAGTGTATTTTATTTTGGGTTGTTTGTAAAGTTCTTTTGTATTTGTGTATCAACAGTTTTGTGTCAACGTGGTCCTCGATTATAATCAGGTGAATTTCAATTTTAATCACATGATTATAATCGTAACAACCTTGTCTCGCTAATAAAGTCACATTTGGAGACAATCGAGATCCAGAAATTAAAGTCTCAGGAAGTCTCATAATGCCAGCCTTAACTTGTCGCTAGAGTTTTGTATTTGGAGACCTGCCACATGCAAGATTAGAAGGTAAGGTCTCTAGACGGTTTCTTGTGGAATCCTTAATGTGATCGCTGGAAGGCCACATTTTTGCAAGAAGATCTGTCACGAGCATGATCAGAAGTTAGTCTCCAGCGTATCTCTTGTGGCAACCTTACCTTGCTAGAAGGTCGCATTTGGAGATCGGCCACAAGCACAGCTTAGAACCTGAGGTTTCTGGCAGGTCCAGAAGATCTTTATTGCAACATCAACTTGCAGTCAATAGGTCTCGTCCTCATTTGAATGAGAGGTTTCAAACAGTTATGTATTGTTTGGTACAATTTGACATTCCAGACTGTGAAATCAAGAGTACGGTTTTGAAGTTACGTCCTCACCCATTTATTTGTTTTTGTTTGTAGGGTTTTGACTACGAGTTCGTCCCATCCCTGGACCCCAAATATGAATGTCCAATATGTCTGCTGTGCCAGAGGGATCCCACCCAAACGAGCTGTGGCCACCGTTTCTGCCGGTCATGCATCCACACTTGGATCAAGTAAGGCGTTAGTTACCTTTTGCAAAATCAATGCTTTTCGTTTGACACAATTTACAGCATTTGTGTGAACTGAAGTGGGGAAACCAAAAAAGAAACTTTTAAATTTTGTAAGTTTTTATCTTCACTATAAATAAACTTGCTCAGATCTCCGTAAATTATATAGGAATAAAGGAAACAACACTGAGCAACAGGAAAAATTGGTCACTAATAGAGCAGTGACACGACGTAGTATTATTGTATATAACTCTATGCTGGAGCCTTAATGGGTTAGCTGCAAGGGGCACTGCAGAGAGAAACAGAAGGGCGTCATACTGAAGCCGATGCTGTGAAGAGTGATTTCTTAGACCTAAAACGCGAGATTTTTGTTGTTGGAGAAGTTATTTTAAGCCTAAGAATTCCGCTCTACCGTTATTTTTCCCTCCATTTTTATGTAGTGCACCTTGTAGTTATGCCCTCCAAAACCCATACTGGTGCCAATATGGCGGCAAATGTCACTGCCCTATCATGGCTAAGTTTGTAAATCTTTATTGTGAACTTGTGTTCGTATTTCACTGGGATTACGGGACCGGAATTTGAACCAGCGAAACTTATGGCTTGGAGAGATGGCTCAGATGGTAGAAACCGTTTGAGTTGTCACCAGTTAGTTGGCTTGAGTCCTGGGCTCATCACCTCGTTGAACTGGTAAGTCCATAGTTGAGGCATTGTGTTTCCTTTTCTCCTGATTGTCAGTAGGTATGTTTTTAAGGTTTGCAGTAGTTACTCGCTGTTCACCTTTTGGTTAATTCAGAAGTGAACAGTGTGTAACTTAATACAATGGTCAGGCAAACTGGAAAAACTTCTGAAAGTGCTTGACAAGTGGCAAAATGGTTGAAAGTACTTGAGCCTATGCCCCTGGGCATGTGCGATTAATATTGCACAAATTGGGGGAAGGCGTATTTAATATTCTAACCTTACTTTTTTTTTAGGGAGCATATTTACTCGTAGCTTTCTCCACGATGGATAAGCTGGCGATTGTGTTCTGTCTAGTGTCAACACAATGCCTCCATTCTCGTTTATTTACAAATTTAGTTTACCATAAATTGTGGATTAAACGACCATGGGCTTATGCAGTTAATTTGGCAAAAATGGGGGGGGGGGGGGCTTTAAATCAAGCATTATCAATTTTCTAACCTTTCTGGACATCTATTACAGAAAATTCAAAGCTTTTGAACGATCTCTGAAAGACCAATTTTTACATCCTTTTAATTGCTGTGAAGAAGGGCTTAGGTGCGAGATGCCTTGTGCAGGACTGTGCTAGGAAGAGTCCACTATTACTACAGGGAGGGAAAAGGGGCCAGTAAACATAGCAAGCAGTACTATCTTTATTCACATCATATAACTTTTAGGTAATTTTTCTTAGAAAAACGACAATTTGAGGGGTGGGCTTTTAGCTTCAACTGGGCTTTTATTACTTTTAATACACGATTTATGGTATTAGATCGTCACTCCTCCAAAATTCAGCATAATTCGCAGTTCAAACTCCTTTCTAACCACAATCCGTCGTAACTATAGGATTGGAGACGAATGGCAGCAAAAGAACTCGTCATCCCTCCGGAAGAGAGTGATACACACATGGTGACACAAACTTCCAATCTGTAGCAAACTTCCGGAAAATGGTGGCGCATATGCACGAGATTTCCAGCTCGTTAATCGCATTCGGTGTTAAGTTAATTTTGTTAACTCGGGTTCATACCCAGCTTTGAATTCCGTGAAAACCTTAAATTTGAAAACCCAAAATTCAAGACTTGGAAAAACCTCAAACGTAGGAATTTTTGTTGTTAAAGCCTTCCTTGAAATGGCCTTGGATTTTGTGAGTTTACCATGTTTGATGAAATAAGGACTGTAATAGTAATGTTAACGTTAACATACAATATAGGTAAAGATTAAATAGCTAAATACAATAATTAATGCACACAACCCAAGCATCTGTGAACGGTGCTTTCCTCGGACTTGACTGGAAGAAGAGAAGAGTACTGCAATGCAAGGAATTTTTGCCAGAAGGGGCGGAGTGGAAATACCATTCCCCTGGCTGTTGCTGTATTCCTTCTTCCGTTTCCGTTGGTAGGGGAAGGATATAATTTTCAGTTTCCTACTGTTTAGCCCCCTATTGAAAACTACATTAATTATTACGTAATTGTTAAAGAAGCACATTTCACTGGCAATGGCTGAGAAATAACTACGTACATCGGTGCCAACATCGACATCTAGTTAAATACCCGAATTGACGAGGCAATTTTGATAATTTACTGAGCAAAAACTAGCCTTGAGGGCTTTAAGTTGAAAAGGCCCTGAAAATGGCTTCGTCTGTTGTCTATGATACCCTGTTAAATTTATGGCGCTGTTAGTTAAATTTGAAGCAGACAACAATTATTTAAGGGAAGGATATAATTCGCCTATTTCATGATTTTGACATAAAAGCCTTTTAAAGAGGGAGGCATTAGCTTCGCCAGGATGTTTAATAGGCCATGTATGCAGCAAGTGGGAAACTAAAAATGGTATTTCATTTATAAAATGTACTGGCCAACATTAGCAAATGCTGACTGTTGCAGTTCCAAGTCTCCAAAAGGCGTGTGGTCCGCGACTTTTATTTCGTACACTGTCTTGACATGGAAATCAATCGTATATCCACTAGACCAAGCTTCGTGTTTAGCACCAATTCCAGGGAACCTCAACTATTTGATTTTGTTCTTGTTTAATGAAATTGCTGTGATGTTGTGTGTGTGTTGATCTTGCTAGTACGATGCTTACGTTTCATTGATATTTTTTTTGCAGCATGGAAGGCAGGCGGTGTCCAGAAGACAACTCTCCTATCACGGAGCACGACCTATTTCCGGACAATTTTGCGAAACGAGAAATTTTGTCCTTGCTTGTTCGCTGTCCAAATAAGGCCCATGGGTGTCCGGAAAACTTGGAGCTTGGCAAAATTGAGGTAATTAGTCAAGAACTCGTCGCACTTTCCCATTGTGATAATAATAATTGATTTTAAGGATTCGGGGCCGTAGTAGAGCACTGATTCCAGTAAACTACAGATTAGCTTTGCCACTGAAAATAGAGCGCGAACTTGGCGAAGTATCTATTAATCTTATTTTGAAATTTAAGCTTGAAGTTACGCCACACGTCATTTTTGAACGAAACGGACTGTCCGTACGTGAGAATAAAATTGAGGCGACACTAATGTGAGATGGAAGGTGGGGGGAATAACCACTTTCCTGACTGAGACTTGAACATAAATCTATTTTTTTAGTTGGGCACTATATGGGCGCATCCCTGAATAAAGGTTCTATCTGACCTTAAGAAGTTGTTAACCCCGTTTCAGTCTTCAATTGCTGTCGTTAATGCTTTGTCAGCTTCGTTAATCCTTTGCGCGTCACAGTTTGTCTGCAAACCAACCTCCTCTGGCCAAAACTTCCTAATGAAATATATACAAGTACCTACATCGTCCGTTTAATAAAATTTTTAAAAACCGTGTATTGGACCTGTTTAGGCCATCCAAAGTTAATTATTTGGTTTACAGGCGCGTGCGGGTACCTTAACCCTTTAACTGCTGAATTAAATTTTTATCTCCACAAAAGTAGGGGTAACCTGGACGGGACTCGAGCTAGCAACGTGGAGGAGCTCTTTAACTTCAGGCACACGCCTGTACCAACTCGGCCACGGCTGTCTCTAGAGTCGGCTTGTTAAGGGAACCTAGTATTGTTATCGTTTCTCCATTGTTGGCCATTTCGTGCATACTTAGGACTCTGTTTTTAGGACTCAAAGCTGTGCTTGTCTTTTTGGCGAGTATACTCGTCGCCCGCACTTTAAGGGTTAAATTATCGTGGGTCAAATTTTTTTTATATCAATCTTGGCCCACTCGCTAAAAATGATATTGTCGCCAAATTTTGACCGTTTTTGACATTCCAGTATACCATATTAACCGATCGAAACCAGCTTTCAATGGTGCAAATTTTAAACCTCTAGCTCAAACCACTAAGAAGTTATTCTGCAAAACACTAAAATATTTTTAATATTAGATGACATTCATAGCACATCAGCAAATTAATGAACTTTTTTAGGCTGGCTGCGTACTCTTTCAGCTTCAAGCTAGATAAGTGTAAAAGAAATGTGGTTAGTTAAATAAAAAATAAAATAAAATGCCTGTTTGCATGGTGCTTCAATTTGCAACCTTGCCCGTAAACCAAACAATTTTTTTTGCGTCACCTTATGAGCAGTTAGTTGTGTTATCCTCTATTAAACGCCCGTGGGCTGTTGCAGTGAATTTGGCAAAAATCGGGGAAAGTCATTTTATCCATCATAACCTATTTGTCTAACCTACCTTTTGTTTGTCCGGGGAGGGCGTTTACTTCCGCACAGAAGGTCGGCAGTTATGCGATCAGTCATATACGTGATGTAGGTTCAGGTTGCGGTTGGGCGCAATGCTTTTAGTCTCATTTATTCACAAATTTCATAAGTTAAAGATGAAATTGTAAAGTTGGAAATTAGTTTTAACAGTGAACTACATTGAATTTTGCGGTAGTGACAACCTTACTATTACTCCGAAATTCAGTGTGATTCACTGTTGAAACTAACTTCAAACCTCACAATCACAACCTTCCCTAACTATAGGATCAAGCAGGACCAATGAGGTTAGGGTGCTTACGAGGTGACCTCCGTACCGCATGGTACTAGTAACTGACGTGAATACGCGGATTCGAATCAAGATCCACAAAAAGCAACAAAAGAAAAACCCATGACGGGCTTAAAGGGGGTACACACAAATGTACTTTACTAGGACAGCCTTGGGATTTACGGAAAGTGCAGGTTGAAACGGCTGAGAAAGCGATCCGCAAGTTCGTTCAGATGCTAACTTCTGGCCTGTTGTAGACTTCTGAAAAATGGAATCGGATCAGATGAAAAGTTAATTTCATAAAATATATGACGCTTTTTACTTGATTTTCAACCAAAGCAATTGTGATTTGGGGATTAACTCCATAACTTTATATTTGTAACCCTAAAGCATTTGAAGTGAGTGAACAAAGTGTTGAGTAATAGTACGTTGGCCTGTTGAAATTGAAAAAAAAATGAACTGGTACAACAAAAGCATCACGAGAGTTAAATGAATGTCGTGGGAAACATTTGGTTACAATGCCCCAAGAAGGGTTAAACTCTTCCTTGTGGTTTATTGTTTACACGTTAGTTTATTTTTTATTCTTGCAAGGCCAGTCTTTAATGCTGACTGCCTGGTGTCATCCTTTACATACTGGTCAGAAGTCACATTTATCTTTTTGTTGGGCCATGGACATTATAAAATACCGAAAATTGGAAATTACTTCCCAGCATTGCCTTTTTTAATTGTTCTAAGTAGGCTGTAGGAAATTTTCATAAGGCATGACTTACCAAATTCAATTTGTGACTTATTCTTCACTTATTTTAAATATTCTCGAAGGACAAATGGACGGTTCGTACAGTACCGTATATCTTCGAATGTACGCCACACACGAATCTAAGCCACACACCCACATTTTCAAATGATTTTTCAACAAAAAAATATTCTTATAAATCTATGCCGCAGAAAAGACTAGTTTTATATTTAAAATAAACCTTAAAAACTCATTTAATTTCTGTTTGTTTTGTATCTTTATTTTTTTTCTTTCTCCGCCGACGAATACACGCCTCATCGACTGTAAAATGCGACCGCAAGCGGTTTTGCAGCGCAATTTTGAAAAACCTGAAATACTTTTGGAGCAAGAATTGTGCTCCCGGATAGGAAGCAACAGTGCTTTCCCTGCAGACCGGCAATACTGCTGCACGATGTTTCGGATTCGATTTTAAACAGCACGGGATTGTAAGCCGCACCCCAACAATTGGTTAAAAAACTGTGGAAAAACATGAAGCTTAGAATCGAAGATATACAGTAATAGTATACAGTGGAAGACACGCAGCCAAACTTATTCCAAGCTTTTCATTACTAAATCTTGCTACCTTTCATGCAATTTGTTTTACTTTATCGATAAATAGTCGCCTTCCGGCCAAGTCAGTAGGCTTGCACAAAAAGTCCACTTCCACTACATTTGAATCTCCCCCTCAAATTCAAATGCAGTGGAAGTGTAAGGAGCAATGTGAGAAGAAGTGGACTTTTTGTGGAAGTCTCTGACTTGGCCTGAAAAAGACTATTCGTAGAAATAGTCGAAACTTCACAATAAAGTTAGCAAGATTCTGTAACTGGAAGTTTGGACTAAGTTCGGCAGAGCGTACTCGGCGCTAAGTATACTATGAATCACAGGCAAAGTAAAGTGGCTGAGTAACAGTGTTTCATAATCAATGTGTGATTAATAATACACTCTTGAGATGTGGCAGCCGTTGTACTGTCATTTATTCGATAACAAGGCAAGAACACGATTCATGTTTAGGTTTCTGGTCTTATTAACCAAATACTGAGGATGTACGATACTCGATAAATTCGAAAAATTAGATTTGCGTAAAATTGTAACATGTGGGGATCACCATTACATGAGGGAATTAAAAGTCCATTAAGCTAACTTGCTCATATAATGGTGACCCTCACGTGTAACATTTTAATGCAAGGGTTCTGGGTAATCACTCCACATAGATTTAATTGTATTGGGGCCGTAATTTTAGTGGAAACTGGAGTTTAGCCTGAAAACGAATTTGCTTCAAAGTACTGAAACTTCATATTCTGTAACTAACAAAATTTGTGTCTGCTTTCCTTTCAGGAACACGTACGGGGTTGTGAGTTTCTCGTGATACCATGCCCTAACAGATGTTCGATGACAATGCTTCGTCGGGACATCGACACTCACAAAAACAATGAGTGTTTACGACGTACGATTGCCTGTAAACTGTGCAATTCTGACTTTCCATTAAGCGATCAACAGGTTAGAACATTTTTTCCTTGCAATTTTGCTTTGAGAGCTGTGCAGGTGCACAACTTGTCCAGGAGTGATCTTCAGGAACCATACACACTTTTCTTTAAATGCACCGTTAGACAATTGAGCGTTGGTTAAGACCCTACGTAGTTTTTTTTCCAAGTTACTTTTTATTCACTTCCCCCACTTGCAGTCTGGTGTGGTCTGCTCGTCTGTGATCTTTAAAAAAGTCCACTCCATGTTGCAGCAACAAAATTATAATTACTAAAAGGAGTGAAAAGCCAAGGCGCAATCCCCAATCATATTGTTTTGTTTCTTGGGGATATGTTTTACGACACTGTACAATTTGTTTTGTTGCTTTAGTGAAGGCAGCAGCATTTCCTGGAAGCTCTGAAATAATTTGTACACCTCTTCCACAATGTGGCTTTTGAGCTAACTCTTTTATGCCAGTCCCAACTCAGTGACCCAGAGAATTCCGGAATTAGTAGAACCAAAAATACAGTAACTGATTTAACACTTTGGAGCCTGATATAATGTTTTATGCATGTCCGCCGGTCCTGACCGTATTAGCGTCTTACAAAAAAAATCAGAACTCTGTTAGTTTTTCACCAATTAACACAATTTATTTTGAGCTAGTAGATAAAAGTGCACACTTTTTGGAAATGTAGGTAAAAATAATGTTAAAAAATTACTTCTTTTTGTAAAAAATTAGGGGGGAAAATGAAATATGTCTTTGGACAAAAGTACAACGAAAGCATACTAGTGACAAACAAAGTAGCTCAAGTCTGAAATAAACACTCCATTTAGACGTAATAGTATTTGTTCACTGTAATCACTTACTGGCACAGAATTCGAGCCTCTCTGTGGCGTGTTACTTTCAATAAAATCTCCAGTTTCAGTTTCATTTTCGTCTGACAGCGCTATGTTGGCATTCACGTCAAAAAAGGCACTCCAGTAAGAACCCTAAAAACAGAAATTCTACTGTATGGTGCTGCCATCTAGCGATTGAAATGTGAACTAATATGTCAAACAAAGACTCTGGCTAAGCCACAGCGGACGTACTGCCCTCCAGTTTTGTATAGTAAATCAAAAGTGTGAGACGTACCGGTACGTCCTTTTGCACTCAGTAACAATTAATGAAAATGTGCCAATACGTCTTTAGGATCCAAAGTGTTAAGCCTCAAGCTTGGCGAATAACAGTTTTTCATAAAACAATACTCTGCTTGTAAGTAATCCACTTTAATAATATTAGCAAGATTTGGCTTTGCATTAGGTCTGTACCCGTTATTTTACATAACTTCAGAATATTTCAAACTTATGTCTGTAAGTAAAAATTAAGTTTTGTAAAGACAATTTCCATGAGATAGAATTATAAAGAATATGTCGGGTCCATTAGTACTTTGGTTGACTTTTCGACTCGCGGGTAAAACTATAGCATACATTTTGTAAATTTTATTTTGACGCAGCTATGACTAGTAGTAGTGGTCGGAGGTTGATGGATTCGGGATAAATATTAAACTTCCTTTTTGAAAATGTTAATATGCTATGCTCAAGATAAAACTGACATGAGAAGTTACATTTTCTACAACCAAAGCTGAATTTTTTTTGTAGCTCTTTGTTGATAAATGCGTTGATCTTTCTATTTCTGTTTGATCCAGAACCACTTCGCCACTTGTCCTATGGTGACCGTTCCCTGTCCTCGTTGTGGCACATTGTTGCCTCGGCAACAGTTAGATGACCACATGCAGTTGGATTGTCCCAAGGAGGAAGTGGTGTGTCCCTTCTACGAAGTAGGATGCAAAGAAAAGGTAAATGGACTTGTGAATGGAGTTCCTCATGAAGTGGTTGATAATGTTAATGAATGGACGAATGATGAATCATTGTAATTTTTTTTAACCATCTCCTGAGAAAGTACATTGGAATAAGGACTTCCCCGCAACAAAAATGCCATTCCCATGCCACTGTTCTTGTTGGATGTGCATCGTTATTAGGAAAACGAAATGAAATATTTAACGTTTTGTATCACGGTAATGATAAATGGTAGTGTTGGCGAGTGGTATTGTTATATAAACATTCCTCCTCCATAAAATGTCAGCGAGGAGTTGCTACTCAGTGAGGATCCCACGCCCCCAAACTGTTTGTGCATACCACTGGATCAGAAAGTAGTTTGGTTGCATGGGCGTTTAAAAATACATGTCTCTCTTTAGTAAAGCTGTACCAATACCAACTTGTACGTACCGATACCAATCCAGGTTTAAAAATGTTGCCAGTACCGATGCTGATATCCAAAATTTGATACCCATTTTTATTAACCACGAAAGACGGTGTGGTGTTCTTTATAAGTCCAATAATTATTAAAATAAATATTAAAATGGTAATGAACCTTTAAAATGACTGGGTAAATTCCTGAGTAAAACGCTGCAAACCACATGTTGTTAGCGATAACGGTTCCTGAGTTGTCATACTTCAGCAAAAGTAACAGATAACCATTCCGATACTGATATCCCACATAGCGGATCGGTGAAGCCTTACTATTTAGGCCATTCATATGATGAATATGAAACTTACAACCTCACTGAACTAGTAGAATCCGGTTCATTCTGCGATATTTCGACCTTATTCCAATAGACTTCTCAGGCGTGATTTAAAATTGATGATGGAACGGATGAACAATGAACCATCGTAATTTTTTTAACCATATCCTTCGGTAGTCCTTTGGAATAAGGGTGGAATATTGAGGCATGCAACCAGATTCTACCTAGTTGGGTGAGGATGTTAATGCCTCAACGAGATATATAGTTTTTTCAGTACCTCTGCATCCAATCTATTCCCCTGTTGCAGTGGCATTCAGAGAGGGTAAGGGGCATCAGTGAGGATCAACTCCTTATTGACGTTTTATAGGGGAGGGTGGAAAAATATTGATATATTAATATACAACACCACATTACCTAAACAGCAACACAAACTCATTAACCATATCGGCGATAAAAACTAATATTTAATTGGATTTTCCTAATGACCATGTTTAGTAGGCAACGAGTTTGTCCGTACAACATCGAAAGCTGCTACATCCATCAAAAAGATTAACGTAGGAATAGCATTTTAATTCTGGGGGTAACTTTAGTATGGCTGGGGGGGGGGGGGGCACCTTCAAGCCCATAGTCGTCATACACTTCTATTGAGACTATTGCCTTGTTCGGAGTGTCTGCCTTATTGTACACTGTGATTATACTGTCGTCTGTGCTTGGTTGAACCCGCACCAAAGTATAAAGTACATTTATAACAAAAGCAAGAATCGGGTCCTTTAACTTTCAGTATAAAACAAGTTACTTCGTATTGAAATCCTTTGTTAAAGGAAAGGAAAACTTGTACAATATTTACAAAGCTATTACAGTAAAACTGTAAAGATCGATTCGTTGGTCTTATTGAAGAAACATTTTATCCTTAATTTTTACGTAATTGTTGGGTTCCACTAAATGAAAGTCTGCAGAATATAGCACCATCTAACACTGTCTGGTGGTATTGCTCTTGCTTGCATCAAACGGAGAAATGGACAATGCCATACCTTTTAAAGAAACAAACAAGCCACTTGCTTCCGTAATGATTGAGTAAAAATTTGGAAAATTCCTCGTGCACCTGGGAACAAGCTGTAAAGGTTAATGGTAGGTTATAAAGATTTTCTGTTGGTAACAACCAGCATTTAAGTTGTAGAATAGTTAATGGGTAAACAAGGGATTTACACTAGTTTATTGCAGAAATAAATCATTATCTTAAATACAAAAAGAACAACTAAAATCCATTGTAGACAGCATTTTATACAGTGAAAAGAAAAAAAATGAGATTTACTGATTTTAGTGTATAAAATGCTGTATTCATGGATTAAATCACTATGTTTGACATTTAGTCATAGTATTGTGTATTACTCAACTTTAAAAATATGATAGATTCCAAATATTATGAGAGTTTATATCACAATGATGTTCAACACGAAAAATGCACGATGTCACAAATACACTAATCTTCGACTGTCCTTTAAGGCATTTGATGTTATTTCCATACTCCAGTCTTCTTAAGGCTGCTAATGAAAAGTTTGAACTCTTGGGTTTACATCGTCTGCTCTACGATCTTGTTTCAAAATTTGACACGACCCTGAAGCAACATATTTTAGCAGCCAGAAGAAGACTGTTGAGTGTGGGAATAACATCAAAATCGGACAGTTGAAAATTCACCTGATACGGTTAATGTATTTGTGATTTGAGAGATAGAGCGTTTTACCTGCTGAACTGTGATTACTCAACTTTTAGAGTAATATTCTTTTCTTGTATTGCAGTTGGAACGTAACCTGTTACACCAGCATGTGGAGACAAGTACGCAACAACACTTGCAGATGTTGACGTCTGCCTTTAGGATGTTTCAGTTTAGTGTTGGCATGGCATTGCAGAAGGGCGAGTCAGGTAGTCGACTCTCTTCCTTGCCACCCCTGTTCAACTCAAAGGACAAACTCGCAGAGTATAAAATGGACCAAGAGAAACCAGAGAAAGTGCCCAGTTTCCTAGATAATTTGGCACGGTGTACTCCCACGTTTCCAAGTAGTTCAAACGCCGACCTGCATGTGTTCGAACGGACTAGTGACGAACATGCTAATAGCATAGACAAAGTGGTACCATCACCTAGTCCTCTGGGAATGTTGGATAAAACGGCACTGACATCACCACCTCTTGATTGGCTTAGGGATCTTTACCAGCGAAACGTACAGCTCGAGCAGAAGACACGTGAACAGGAATTGAAGCTTGATGCATTGCGCCAACGGGTTTCTGAAAACGAGAGAATTATCTCTACGCTGATGGTAAAACAAACCTCGTTGGAGACACGGTTTTGCAACGGTGTGTATTTCTGGAGTGTGCCCAATTTTTCACGTCTGCGTCAAGAAGCTTCCCGTGGCCATAATCGTGTCCTGCACAGCCCTGGCTTCTACACGAGCTGCTTTGGTTACCGCGTGTGTTTAAGACTGAACGTTCAAGGTAAGGACAACACAGCCTTCGTATCGCTCTTTATTCATCTAATGGAGGGAGAGTACGATGAACTTTTGGATTGGCCATTCATGGGCAAAATCACCCTGCACATTCTTGATCAAAATGATCGCTCAGACTCTAAAGCTGACATAACAGAAACGATGCACACAAAACCTGGTTTAACAGCTTTCCGACGACCCACAGCCGAGCGCAACCCAAAAGGATTTGGCTACACAGAGTTTGTTTCGGTGGAGTCGCTGCTTAGTGGACCTTATCTAAAAAATGATACTATTATTATTAAGGCTGTGGTATCACTTTGACTTTATTAAGGTGGCTGCTTTGTACAATAATACTGTAACCTATTTGACAGCTGCTTGTGATTACAATAAAAACAAGTGTGTAACAAAAGTTGACCAGTTGTTGTGCTGAGGTAGTCAACCTCTTTACATAACTATCTATTGCAACAGTAAACCTTGTGACAATTCAAATTCTTAAAGCTCTTCGCATGGTTTGTGCAGGGCTATAAATCCTTAAAAGTGCGTAAATTTTTAGTTTTAAGTTTGCAAGGTCTAGAAAGCCTGGAATTGTATATTTTTCTTGAACAATCTTGATTTTGCGTAGAGAACTGGCTTGTTTTCTTTAAAGGGCAATTACATCCATTTTGACATGCATGCTTTACTTTTGGATCATTTACACAATAACTAAACACAAGAATTGCGGTAAGAATACGTTACGTACGTCCGATACAACAATTTAATTATT